>JBAJNP010011302.1:0-15003 GCA_036877545.1 Yasuhikotakia modesta
GCTTTTAAATGATTTTGTTTTGGCTGATGCTGGAATGTTTGAAGAAGAAGATGAGAAGTAGACTCACCTTGAAGTTTAGCATTGTTTTCATCAGCTCTGCAAATGCTGAAAAGCGGGGCGGCGTAGTTCTCCATCATCCGCAGATCACCTGATGTCTGAACCACCAGCAGTACAAGCATGCAGGCGTAATTATATGTGACTGATTTCCTTGCTTTGCCTTCCCTGTGAGAGGAAGAAGAGAGATGATGAAAAGAACTGAATATGGGCTTTGCTTTTGGCACACCTGAGATCACTGACAACATCTTGTACATTGTATTATTGCACATTTTTTAAAATAACATCGCCAGTAGAAAAACATAAAACCATACAAGATAAGTTAATATGGTCAATTTTGCTTACAGTTCATTAGTGACCTAAATATAGAACAAACACTTCTATTTTCAATGTGGTCCAACACTGAAGGACGCAACTGCCTATGTACAGTATAGATGTTTGTATTAGTGTATTCTCACCCTTGGCCCTCTTTGGCGTGGTGTTCAACCAGGTTGACCAGACAGCTGAGGTTATTTTCCAAGCTAAATGCATGCGTGACAGCATTTCGGCCGGAGCTGCTAAAGCTAATGATATACAAGTTGTGAAGTGTTGCCAAAACATCAGGGTTGTCACCATCTTCCAGCTCAGCTCCATTCAGCTCAGCTATACCTTGTAGCGCGTGCAGAGTCTGCATAAGCCACATCCAAAAACCATCTTCTACTGACCCCTCACCACCTGGATTATCTTCCCCCTCAACCTCTGAGAGAGGTGTGAGTGGAGCCAAGTGAGTGGGCGGAGTCAGGTGACTAAGGGGAGTAAGGAGACGAAGCAGCAGATTGGTGGGTTCATGGTGGCTAAGGAGGAAGAGGAGACCCTGCTGGGACTGCGACAGGAAACGCATCAGCTCTCTGACCGCTTGCAAGACTCCAAGGTGGGCACATGTAGCTGGGTATGACAGAAAAACTGCCAGGGATTCCAGGAAATGACATGCATGCATGTATCTGTAAAAATAAAAGTAAAAACAGTCACCACAAATTTATACCTGTAGTATAATTGGCATAGGATTGCCATGATAGAAAAGTGCCACAATGCTAGGATGTTGCTATGCAGTTATGCTGTTGCTAAGTAGTTGCTTGCTGGTAAAAGTAAACAGAATGAGATTTTAGTCCCAAAAGGGTCTAAGTTAATACTTGGTTTGGTACAATCAAAAGTAAAATTAATAAAGGCAGCAGCACTAACAATTATCATAAATATGAAGCTGACCTGTACAGTGTGGGATAGGGATCATCTCGCTCCGGTGGCCCTGTGATGCGGGCACTGGTGGGAAAAGCTTTTCCAGGTGGCTGGACCATACAGTGAGGCGCTGTCTCCAACAGGTGGAGCAGTTCCTCCAGAAGACTCTGCAGCCTTTCCAAGTCTCCTTCAGACCATGAGGCAGATTCCAACAAAGTATCAATATCCATAGGGGTTTCCCGCTCTATCTCCTGTGTTTCCCTCGCTCTCTCATCTCCCTCCTTCACAGTGTTCTCTCTGTCTTTCTCTCCACCTTCTTTCTCACCCTCAGTAGCTTCTCTCTCACTTACCTCCCCTACTGTTGAATGGCGCTCAGCCCAAACGCTCGCGGTCTTCTGCAGGTCAGTCAAAATCTCATAAAAATGTCCCTTATGTAAAATACCTGCACCTGCTGTAGCAACACGTACAGTCTGGTCCAACAGAAACAGTTCTAGCAGACGCTGATATCCACTCATTCCCTCATTGCTATGGTTACGGTCTCTGAGCAGGGTCTCGATGCCCTGTGGGTCACTGATGATGCTGTCGAGGGAACGCAGCACATTAAGTTTCAGAGTGGATGAAATGTGTTCCGCAAACAGCAAGTCCAACATGCTGCCGACGACCCCCTTCTCCAGTAGATCCTTCACGGCCTGGGAACCACAATCAGCCAGGGCAGAGGCCAGTTTGGTTCCTGCTTTGAGCTGGCGCAGGTTCAAAGCTATGGGTTGTGCCAGGGCGGAGTCCAAATTAAGAGCTTCACAGCTCCAATCGACTATTCGTTTTAACTTCTCCATCTGCCTATCAGGGTCTTTGATGGACAGGAAGCTCAGCCCTTTTACAAGTAAGGCAGGGATTTCCTCCAATGCCGTCACCCAGCCTGCTCCTCGCTCCGCCCCCTGCCCTTCGCCCCAGGCCTCCAATAGTTCAGACAGTTTTGCCGCAGACTCCGCCCATGGGGTGCTGAGGTCCTGGAGGTCTACAGTTTTGAGGCATTTTAGTTCTGCCTCGAAGCGTGTGACCTGTGGTGGGGTGAAATGCTGGAGGGGTCGGAGTTCACGTTCGTATGGATCGTACTGAACGGTTGGTAGTGAGGCCAGGTCCTCCGCGGTGTAGTCCAGGTCAAAGGCAGGAATCTTAAACGCTCCACTCTCCAAATCCTCCTCATCACTAGAGATCTGCTCATAGCCATCATCACCTGTAGGCAGGAATAAGACACATCTCACACTCTTTCTTTTGCAGTTCAATAGCAAGTAGAACATTTGTTTGAACCATGCTGCCATTATCTCAAATCATCTCACATCAAATTTGAGAACATTAGACATGACACACAAACATACACCCGTCTTATGAACCAACCATGCCTATGATCCCTCACCTTCTCCATCTTCATCCATCTCATCACCCTCTTCTTCGTCTTCCTCATCATCTTCCACTCCTTCACTTCCCTCTGACTGCGCATCATCGTCCTCTTCGTCATCAGCCGGGCCCTCGTCTTCTTCCTGTTCACGGTCTGAGTAGTTATCTTCAGTAGGAAGAGATCCTCGCTCGGGTGAGACAGGCTCCAGGTAATCATCACCCTGCTCTGTGTTCTCCTCCTTCACTGGACCTACAGAACAGATGTTCAGTGCTCATCACTGCTGTTTTCCAGTTAAAGAACCAGAAAGATACTACAAGAAACAAAAATATACAGTGGAATCTAAACATCTGAAAACATCAGATGTTTAGACTCCACTGCAAACATCAGATGTTTAGACTCCACTGTAATATTTTTCAAAGATGAATTTTTACTAGCAGACTAAAGCACACACTGACCAGGTGTGGGTAAGGCCTCATCATCATCATCATCTGGTGGAGGTGGCCCTGGTGGGGTTCGTGGTCCTCTGGGGGGTGGTCTGGGTGGGCTTCCATTGTACTGCTCTTCACTGTCCCACTCTGAGAGACAGTAACACACATGATAAAAGTTTACCATCATATAACATGGCAGAGGATGAGTATAAATGTTAGTTTAAACTGACCATGCTTAGCGTTCCTCTTGGATCCCGGCTGTTGCTGCTGGGGGGGAGGGGGCGGAGGAGGGGGCGGAGAGTCCCGCTCATGACTGTGGGGGCGCTCAGCTGTCCCATAAACTGCCAACGTCAGGCATGTGTACCATCCGCGCAGGACTAAACCATCTGTGTTGATCTTCAAAAATACAGAGACACCATGTTTAATAAATGTATTTTATATGTAGACTATAAGCTATGATTAATTAACATGCACTATTCACCAAAGTATTCACTTCCTAGTAAAAAATTAAAGACTGAGCAGGAAATGGGAAGCTGACATAGGCCTCCTGCGTGTCCAAAATACTTCATGCTAAATGTCTAAAACTTTAATTTTGTTATGCAATATTTTAATACATAACAATTCTTATAATGGATTTTTAATCACAGCATCCAAAATCTACACTATCCCTATACATTCAGAAACAATTTAACTTCAGATCTTTATTATTAATTAAAGCTTTTGTCAATGTCATTTGTGCAACAACCCAAAAATTGTTTCTTTACATAAGAACCTTAAAAGCTTCTACAGAGAAGGAGCAATAAAAGACAAGAGTGACAGCTTTAGTCATTAAAAAGGCATGTGCAATTACACTGAGGATTATGGGAAATATTTTTTCAAGCATGTACAGAGCTGAGAAAAGCTGCTGTCAGCATTTCTGAAGACTCACAAACATGATGACATTTATGTGACTGGAATTCATTTCCATGGGGTGGGTCTCTTACCTTTCCACTGGGTCTGAAGATAATTGACTTGTTCTCATCATACTCGAGGCTAGTATGAAACAAACACCAACATCAGTGATTCGAACAATCAAAGAGTGCATGCATCTATTCAACACAGCCGGTATAAAGTTGTGTGCAAGTGTACTGTATTTCTTGCTAAGCCTGTCCAACACAGGTGTGTGTGAGTGTATCAGTACCTGCCCAGCCTGTCAAACACTGGGGAGTTGGGTTTGGACACATTGTTGAAGAACAAGTCCAACTGGAATGCATGAGGGGATGTCTCCCTGGAAATACACACAGGATAGGGCATCGTGACTGTCAAAACATCACCTTATAAACTACATTGGCCAGCATTAGAAAAGCAACTATATTTATTCCTCTTTACCCAATCAAATATCCTGCAAATCAGCTGCCCTACAGCTGTGCAGATTTTATGTAACAAATCCCAAATTTTCCTCACAATTGTCTTCTAAAGCGTATGTATTATAATTATATAATACAGAAAAATATATGTATGTATGCAGAAAAATAGGTTTATAACTGGTGTATTATTAAAACAGACTCTCTCACTGATATCATCTAACAGGTCTGGAAACATGACAGATGAAGGATGACATCATGGGAGAAACAGAGAGTGGTGGGAGAATAGGGGGTGTGGTGGATCTGTTTTTAAAATGGGAACAAAAGGGGCCACAGAAACCATTTCCAACTTTCTCAATGTCCTCCAGTCATTTCATCAGAGAATACCATAGCGTTGCTCATGTACTTATATCCTATTGTGTCTGGCACTGGCACAGGCTGTACACACTGTAAACATGGTGGAAATGCTTTAAAAGGCACAACATGTTCAGCATAAAATTCTTGCAGCTTGGATAACAAAGACAAATATTAGTGTTTATGTAAAATGCATGTAAATATAAATAAAAATAAAAATATGAGGTTTTTTTAAACATTAATTTTCAATTTCTTACTTCTTACCATTTTCTTTTTAACTTAAATAACACATGATTTTACACCTTTGTCCCCATTTGTAAACAATGTTGACAATGAATACAATGCTTTATATATAATGTAAGGTGAATGGCTAGTGACTGGGGCTGTTTGTCATTCTGTTTGTCATCTCTTTAGAGTTCTATGGAAGAAAGTCAAACAGGCTGAGGACAACATAAGGGTGAACTTTAATTTTGCTATGTATTAAGTGATACTGCAGTGATATGCAGTGATATATCTATCCCTTTACAGATCAACTGACTGCTTTGTGCATTTTCATACAAAACACTATGTGTGTGTGTGTGTTCTCACCCAAACGCTCTGCTGTCAGGCAGGTTGCTGTGTGCTTTGATACCAGGGGGAATGACCCGCACTTCTGTGATCAACACACCATACGGAAACCGCACAACATCCACATTTGTCAACTTGTAAAAGGACAGATAAAAAAATATTTTAAGACGCTTATCAAGATCGGGATAAATGTCATTATGTGTATACTGAGAGAAAGGCCAGGCTTCTCTCACACACGCACAGACACAGACACACACGCACAGACACAACATCAAAACCACACACCTAGAAAAAACAAACACTCAGGCCTATTCAGCAGTTAAAGGTCTTGGAATTAAGATTCCTAAGATTCAAAGTATTTGCAGACAGAACAGCATTCTTGGAACTTCTTTATTGAATCTAAAAATGATAAAGCAGTGGATAGTCACTTTTTCCTTAACAAACTGTCACTAGTTCACCCGGCTAGTCTGACCAGTTTCTACAGGGCTGTTGGAATACACCTGTGGGCGGCAAACATGTGCAACAATACAAAGCACTCAGCAACAACACACACACACGCCCAAGCAAGACAAACTCTACTTAACAGGACACTACACAGAACACTGGAGTAAACAACTGTTGTGTGTATACATTTCTAAATTTAGTTCTTAAAACAACTAAATGTATACATGACAGGTGCTATAACAATAACGTACTTCAAGACTGAAGCCTTTATCTGCTAATGTACTAGTAAAGCCAGTAAAATTAAACTGTTATACAATTGTATGCATGTTTATTTTGACAAGTGAATAAAGCATCAGTGTTATTCAACGAGGTCCACAAACCTGAAGAGTTTAGCTTTAACCTTAATGAATCACAGTTGAATTAAATAATCAAGTCTTTTTAGACTGCTAGAAACATTCAGGCAGTTCTGTTGGAGTAGGTTGGAGCTATACTCTGCATCTCTATAGACCCCCAGGAAGATATATTGGAGACCCCTGTTTTAGAGGTTTCAATAGCCTTTGGAGTAAATTTCTGGACATAACTGATTATTTAGAAGCAACTGTTCAGAAGAAACCCTACAACAGTCTTACATATACATTCTAGAAGTGTCACAAAGAGCTACAATGCTCAGAGATTCAATGGACAACATTGTAGTTCTGAGCATGGTACACCACAATCCAACAAGACTGAGGGTTTAAATCCCAGAAAAAACATGCATTGATAAAATGCATACTGTGAATCTACTATTGCTTTGGATGTATACCTCTGCTAAATGCATAAATTTAAAACATACAAATGCATAGGTTTCACAAAACGTTTAAACAACTAGTCAATTTAATTATGAAGACAAATAAATGCTCAGATTAGCAGGATTAGGTAAAGAGAAAATTAGATAAAAGAATGAAAACGTTAAAAATAATTATCAGAATGATCCACAGAACAAATCTCTCAAAATGACTTAACGATCTCATCACTGTAAACCCGTCATATGTACATTTTGTTCTGACAGGTAGCTGTTGTCAGTGCAAATAAACATGCTACTGAACTTATCGCACAACCACAGGCGTTGTGAACAAGAACAGCTTGATACATTTAAAACGCGTTTGCATGTTACACTTTTCAAAACTGGTTACACATAGGCCACATCACCGGCTTCTAACAGTTCAAAATACTAACAAATAGCTAATAGCAAACATGCTATATGATATGGTTAACAATATAGCCCCGAGTCTGCTTGAACTGGGATGCACCTTACAGCTCGTACATTTGGATTTTTTTTATTGCCTGTTATTGCAATTACTGTAAACAGACAGACAGATGTATTATTCTGTTATATATATCATATCTGAATAGAATGTGTCTGACAAATGGTGCTAAATGGCTAGTTAACTGTTTACTGCGCTCTGTGCATCACAATGGAAAGATTAAAGATTCGCGCGAAAACTACTTTAGCGTTAGCTGGGCTTTGTGGTCTCTACACCATGCCGTCAAATACATAGCTAAAATAAAAAATTATGCAACTTACCTCTGCACTTTGGTGCTTGAACGTATCTATAAACAGCAGTTCTATTGCTGAATCCCCCGCCATCTTTCCTGGTCACTAGACTTCCGGTAAAGGAAATACTTCCGGTGATGAAGGCGTGCACAAGGTTGGCCATCGTTACTAGACCGTAATCATATATAATATAAATATATCTTATATTATATATATATATAATGATAAATATTTATTGGTCTTTATATCAAATATTCATGTAGTGCCCAATCTGTAATATACACATAAGATAATTATCATTCCCATATTACAATAAAAAAAGCGCATTAGGTGCAAAAAACTAGTTTCAAAATACAATTTTACATCATAAAATTATAAATAATAAGACTGCAGTAGTTATGTGATAGAAAATGTGTGGTTATTTAAAAAAAAACACCCTGTTCTCCACTGCCTCTTAAAATGTGAACAGAAATAATAATATATTGTATTGGCATTTAAGACACAATGATGTATTAAAACAAAGGTGTGTTGCATGAAGATGTCAATACATATTATGAAATCTATTCTAATTTTCATTACATAGGTACATAGGTATGTTAAACTACATTTTACACGTGGTATAACGGTGTGGCAAACACACTGACTTAAACTACCCGAGTGTTCCTCGTAGTTCAGATCTCTAGCCATGCCGCAACAGTTTATTTACCTAGCAGTACAATATTAAAATAGTTGTGAAATCCTTATTGCCTCATGTGCCGTATTTCACAGCGCTGGTGCCAGATAAGCAGATGTTAAAGGCCTTAAATTAGTTAAACAGTCTACTGTCAACATAAAATATATTTAACAGTTCCTGAATTCCCTCACATCATGTTGGATGAGCGTTTTTTACAACGTGCCATGCCACGTCCTTGTTTCTCCGCAGGAGGAGGAGGGCTTTCGCTTGGGCAGGTATCTATTACCTGTATCACGTGGGTGGTGGCCAGGTAGGGCGCACACAAAACCAGCGCGATCCGAGCAGCCATTGCGGAGCAGAGCCAAGGGTTTCGGACTAGCTGCCATCGATTCGTAATAAAAGACCACGGAAGCTATAAAGGAAAGTCCGAACCCGGCACTGATCTGTCAGTAGGTGTGGGGTCGCTGGGGTCTTGGCTTTTCTGTCCCCGTAGTTGCTCCAGGGATTTTCTTTTTTGTTATTGGGGTGGTGACACTAGTTTTTCCTTGTTAAAATGACGGTTAATCCAGATTATCTGGTGCTTTTATTTACCACCACATCTGGTGCAAGTGGGGACCAATTGGGATCGGATGAAAGGGAGATTGTACAGCTGGCTTGGCAAGTGGTGGATTTATCTAACAAAACGGTAAATGTGTTTTTGTGGTGCGTGCGCGCATGTGTGTGTGTGTGTGTGTGTGTGTGTGTGTGTGTGTGTGTAGTAGTAGTAGTAGTAGTTTGTGGTGGAAGTGATAAAGAGAAATAATTTACAGCATTCTTCTGCATAAAACAACACATCTTATTATTATTTTATTACTTTATCTACTAAATGTTGTTAGTTATCTGAAAATGTTATATTAATAAAAGTTAAATATAGAAGTAATACCACAACGCATTCTGTAAATGTAATATCGTATGTATTTAATTGTTTAAAACCTGCGTAACAACTAACATATGAATACATCGTGAGTATATGAGGCTTTATGTTGACTGTCCTGCTCTCAGGCTGGTCAGGTGAACGAACTGCTCGTCCGACCGGAGCACATTGAGCTTTCAGAGGAGTGTCAGGAGGTGAGCGGACTCACCGAGGAGGTCTTGACATCTTCTGCTCCTCTTGAGGAGGCCATCGATGAGGTGATTTCTCCTGTTAATCTGTCATAATAGTTAGGCCAACAATAAAGTCATTCTCTGCTGCTGCTGAAAACATTCTCTCTGGTCCCAAAAATAATATCAATATTATATCTTTGCATCACAATATTATGACACAAAACAGGCCTTTAACTTTGCAAAGCAAAAAACATGACAAATAAACAAAACCTGCCCTATACGGAAAGGTACAGTTAAGAAAACTGGCTCAAGAGTTAATGTCTATTAGGATTAGTTGGTTGGTTTAAAATACATAAGGATGTTTGCCTATGTAATATCCTAGTTTGTGCTTAGCAGGTGCTTTACAGCTTGTTTAAATATACACAGAATCCTTTTCCTAGAAGAATTTCCTTGTGTGTCTGTGTGTCCATATACTATTTAAACCCTGTTTAATGATTGCATCCCTTACAAACGTTTTTGCATGTTCTTACAAACAAATTAAACCGTTTTTGGATTGGTATTTGCACAGGAGTAACATGTGGATATGTAATAAATGACAGATGTAAAGTTTATATAAAATTGTAATGTAAAGTTTTATTAACTGAAATAGTTTATATGTGTGTGCAGTTGAATCAGAGGTTATGTGAGGAAGTGGACACAGGGTCAGGGAACAGCTTCTGTCTCTGTACGGATGGACAGTTGCATGTGCGCCAGGTCCTGCATCCTGAGGCCTCCAGCAAGGTCTGAACTAAATGCAACTGCTGTTTAAAAATTGTATTGTAAAAGCTTATAACCTGTAAGTGCAGATGGCTGCTTTCATACTGACTGCTCCCTATTTTTGTTTTAGAATATTTTGTTGCCTGAGTGTTTCTTCTCGTTCTTTGATCTTCGGAAAGAGTTCAAGAAAAAATTCCCATCAGAAGGAGAATTGAAAGACTTGGATCTTCAGGTCATAGCTGACCGTATCCTTAAAACTATGTCAAATGTTAATGCTTTCTTTGCAGCTAACAGCTACTGTAATCTATGTGTTATAAGTGTGTGTGTGAGAGAGAGAGAGAGAGAGAGAGAGAGCAACAGGGTGTTGGCTGCAGGATCCCAAGGTTTTGAAATGCAAATAGACTCACAATAGTGTGGGCTCACCGAGCTAGCAAGAGAAAGCTAAGGGTGTTTAGCCAACAAGCTTAACCTGCCACACCTACACTGTAACGTCTTAATGTCTACACACAGTCAAACACACAGTGCACAACAGACACAGTCCTGTCTGCATGGTGAGAAAGGTTAAGCCAAAGTCAAACTCTCTATTTTCATGTTTGCGTTGTAATTTAATGGAAGGCTGCTGTGTTTCAACAGTGTGGCATATAAATCATGCAATAGTTGTTCCTGCTGTCTTCACCATCATTAACTGGTAATTAAGGTGTCACACAGTTTGTGTTCCTTGACTGGGGTTGTGGTCAGACCTGAATGTGGTTTTAGATTCTTCTCTTCACACCTTCACGGCACACAAGGTTCAGCAGATGACAGATATTGTTTTAGCACTCATCTCTGAGCCCACCTGTAAGTTCCTTAAACATATACATTATCATCTTTACACATCGATTTAATATCCACAAGTTTGTTTATGAGGAACCTGCTGTATTCTACGTTACAGGTCATACATTTTCCTGCCCAGAGAAAGTAAATGACAAGTTCGAAACCGGCACCTGGTAGGTTATTTCTTATATAGACGTTGGTCTGCAAGTGTGGTCAGTTAATCATATGCATGGTTGCTTCCTGGTTTTTGATAGACTGGCGCAGGCATTTCCAGTGAAGTGTCAGCTTTGAATATGTCATTGTTGGTCATCAGAGGGGAAAGTGTGAAAAATGCTGAGGAGACATCAGAAATTGAACCTCTTTACGATTGAACCTTAAATTAGTGCTAGACCCGACTACTTAGCAGATTAATTATAAACTAAATATTACACCACTGATTCTGTTAAAGCTACCTCAGAAGATTTATGATACAACCACACCAACAAGTGACAATTTAGAGGAAGTTTTCCAGCTGGTCTACTGTATACTATTGTGGAAGTTCCTATAAACATTCCATGCATGTGGTCAGTTTATATATTAAGCCTTTATTGTTCTGCTTGTGTGTGTGTGTAGCAGTAAGATGGAAAGAATCGATGACAACACAGTGATAAGAGCTCGGGGGCTTCCTTGGCAGTCCTCAGACCAGGACATTGCCCGGTTCTTTAGGGGTCTCAACATCGCCAAGTATGCACACAGCATCTTTAAACTACATTGATTAACACATACTCCTCATTGGCTATCAATTACCCTTACCTGTCTGATGACTGATTCCCTGTATGTTGTGTGTATAGAGGAGGTGCTGCTCTGTGTCTGAATGCTCAGGGCAGGAGGAATGGGGAGGCACTGGTACGCTTTGAGAGTGAGGAGCACAGAGATTTAGCGCTGCAGAGACATAAGCATCATATGGGCAACAGATACATTGAGGTACACTGACATTAACCAAGCTATAAATAAAGATGTCTGCCAATGTTTCCTATTTGTAAATAACAAAGGCATTTTGTTAGTGCTCTGATTAATATCAGTGCAGTTACATGCAGCTTTTTAAAATGAATATTAGTGGTGTTAATATTTATAGCTTGTTACTGTAAAGTAAAACAATTGTGTATTGCAGGTTTACAAAGCATCAGGTGAAGACTTTCTCAGGATAGCTGGGGGTAAGAAGACATTTAACTTCTTATTTAACATATAATTTAACTTCTGAATTAAAGAACATTTAATTTCTATCAAGTGTCTAAAATATAATTGTATATATTCAATCAAGTCAAATTGACCTTCCTCTGATAATATGCTTTACACTGCAAATTTTGATTATTTATCATCCATGTCACTCCACTGCAGCAAAATATCAAAGCTGCTCTTTTCCATAAAATTTAAACTCTGTTCACGCATAACAACGCCTGTAGCAGGTGCACGAGGTACCTGGATATTTGCATTTGTTTCTGTTCAGTGTATGTCTGCATTGGTAGCTTACTCACGTGCAAATGTTTGACAGGCACCTCCAACGAAGTGGCCAATTTCCTGTCGCGGGAAAATCAGGTCATCGTGCGCATGCGCGGCCTTCCGTTCACTGCCACCGCGGATCAGGTGCTACAGTTCTTCTCCCCGTCGTGTCCTGTGACCGACAGCAGCGAGGGCATCCTGTTTGTACGTTTTCCCGACGGCAGGCCTACCGGGGATGCCTTTGTCCTGTTCTCCTGCGAGGAACACGCCCAGAACGCGCTGAAGAAACACAAGGACCTCCTGGGAAAGAGATACATAGAGCTCTTCAAGAGCACCGCAGCTGAGGTGCAACAGGTGAAAGCCGCATGTTCCGTTGGGTTCGAGGCAATCTGGAACACAGGAAGATGGTTTAAATTGTTGTGTTTGTAAAAACAATGTTTGTGTAGGAACTTGTACCGTAATTGGATGCAGCTTGGTGAACAAACACGGCAATCTATAAAAGATTCGGTTTATGCTGTCATAAAATTATTCTCCACTTATTCCTCTGGTTTTTCACTGAAAAAAAGGTTTTATTGCATTGCTAAATTTGTAAAATTACTTGGAATTCCTTCAGGTTAATGTTTAGCTGTTATAAGTAGTAAACTGAAGTTACTCAACCAGAGCCGAGGGTTGAGCTCATGCCTTTGAACGACCCTGTATATCTGATTGACCTTCCATAAACTTTTTCCATAATAACTTTCTATAAACTGATTGTTTCTATAACACGATTGGTTAAGATTTTTGGACTGGTAAGACAGACCTGATCTGGTAAAGTTCCAACAACTGCTGAGTTGTCATTGTATGTAAGTGCATTTCAGGGCAAATACACACCAAGCCTGTGTTTTCCCTGTGGTAAATCTGCTTTGCTGCATTAGCATTAATTTAACTCACACACGTGTATGTTTGTATGTGTCAGGTATTAAACAGATACTCATCAGCCCCATTAATACCCGTGGCCCCCTCTCCCATCTTATCCGTGGTGCCTCCGCCAGCATTTGTGCCCCCACCAGCAGCAGTAACGGGTGTTCGTGACTGTTTGAGACTGAGGGGTCTGCCATATGACGCCACCGTTCAGGATATACTGGTTTTCCTGGGGGAATACACTGCTGACATCAAACCACACGGAGTGCACATGGTTCTTAACCAACAGGTAAACTTCAAGATCAGCTTGTGTTGTTATGAATTGTTATATCCACATTAATCAGAATGTACTGATTTGGATCTGTGTAGAGTTTATGCAGTAACACATGTAGATCTAAGAATGTGTAGTTTTTCGTCTGTATAGGGTGAGTTATAAGAAGGTTTTTTGGTACTTTGGTATTGCCAGAAGAACCGTTCCATTAAAAGGGTAATTAATCACCCAGTACAGCAGCACCTTTTGGGCTTGTTTGTCTTTGTTCCTTTAAAATGTGTTTCTGTATCGACTGTGTACACTTAAATAAACTAAACTGGAGCACAAGCTATAAACCCTGCTGAAAAATCCAGTTTAAGTTGGTAGCTGTTTGGACAATTGCTGGTTTCTTGTCTGACTGGTCGGCTATTGTGTTTCCAAAAAATCAATCTTGACCTCCTTAAGCTGGTATGACAGGCTGGTTGCTAGCTAGATGGTTTATAGATGATCTGGCAACCTGAGCCAGCTTAAAATCAGCTACCAAGTTCCAAAACATGGAGTGGCCACAAGCTTCATTTTCTGTCAGGAAGCCTGTCCAGTATTTCAGTACGAAACATATGTCTATGTTGCTTTAATTGTAGATTTATGCTATAGTTTCATGCTTTTAAAATTGAGTTAATAAATTCAGCATTTTCTTACTTGTTGATCAATCAGGGTCGTCCGTCCGGTGATGCTTTTATCCAAATGCGTTCGGCTGACCGGGCATTCCTGGCTGCCCAGTGCTGCCACAAGCGCAGCATGAAGGAGCGTTACGTGGAGGTGTTTGCGTGCTCCGCACAGGAGATGAACATCGTGTTGATGGGGGGGACGCTCAACAGGAGCGGCCTCTCGCCGCCGCCATGTAAGTTACGACGTAAGTGCTGCTGGGCTCTGGGGCTGCTTCTCTCAGCTGTCTGTGCGGGTAGGTGGCGCTTCACGCCTCTATTTTCTGTTTCTCTCACTTACTTGTTTATTTGGTGGGTGTCCTGTCCAGATTTTTCCACAGAGTGGGCAGGAATGGGAAGAAGGACCAGCAGGATTTTTGACGGGTGTTACTCAGGTTACCCAGACGGGCTTTAATTGAAGGGCTTTAATTTGGGGTGATTTTCTGTGGAATTTTCCATTCATTTTCACACACATTACAATGTCACCAATATATGTGTCACCAGAAATAATTTCCTGGAAAACCCAAGTTTAATGGAAAAGCAGATGTGGAGTAACTTTCTGTTTGGTTGTAGTGTAGTTTTGTCTCCAGTTCTTGTTCTGGATCGATTATCGGGTCCATCCCCACTCTTACAAACAAAAGCAGCGGGTATATGCCCCAGCAGGTCCCAGACTGACCCCACAGCCTGTGGGTATATCCTGCTGTGCTTTCTGCTGTTATAGGGTGAAGGCAACATGCCTGACTTTAGCTGAATTGTAGTGGCAGAATTTTTTTTTCTGCGTTTATTGCATTCTTTGTGAATGTGACAAAAAGACAGTGTGTGAGATCAAGACTGCAGTCAATATTTAATTAAATCTTGAAGTTTATTGTATTGTATAACTGGTATTTTGCCAGATCTGTGAGCACAATATTTTGGTGCAACCATAACATAAAAGACAGGATTTGTTTGCAGTGATAACTAAGTGGGAGGTTTGAGTTGGCTATAAAACAACATACAGCATATACACACACACA
>JBAJNP010011303.1:0-15001 GCA_036877545.1 Yasuhikotakia modesta
ATTATCATGAATCAAGACTTTATACTAACTATAGTTTAATGTAAATACTGTTTATGAACGGAGGCTTCAGGTTTGGTGTAAATCTTCAGGTTTGGGCTGACGGGCGCATCTGCCCTGATCGAAACAAAAACAGAACTATGTCAAATAGATTTAAGCCACAGTGTAAAATAAAGGATTGATATTAGCATGACAGTGTAATTGGGCCAAATGTTTATCATAATTTAATGCTGTGCATTCACCACCATACATTCACTACCACATTGAATCAACAAATATATTAAAATGTACTAAATGCCATTCTACTTTCTCCCCATGTCCTGCAGGCAATGCAGATTTTTATCTTCATCTTAGCATCTTCAATGTCCTTCTCAAATTCAAGATGAAGTCTTTCTGCTGGTCATGACTTGACTGGTGTTGATCTAAATGGCAGTGAAGCTGCAGTAGCCATAGTGCCAACAGCCATAGTGCCTTTGTAAATTATTTTTGTGAGGAGGGGGTGAGTGGGACACTTATGATGTAATAAGGTGCAGTTCTTCAGATTGAGGCACACATTTTTAAAACATAAATGTATATTAAATAGAGCAGTTCAAAATGTCTACAACTTTTCCTATGTTCTTTTGCATGACCCCTGATCTTCAGAAAATGGTCCCTTACCTTTCCTCAAATGCACATGCAGAAGTCATTCTTTATTTAAACAGTTTCATGGCCCTTAATCACACATAGGCCTAGCTCCTGTTTTCCCAAATGTTTGGGTTGTTGACAAAGCAGTTTGTGTTCAGATTGGTCAGAGTCATTACCTCAGGAAACTGCATATCAGATTGTCTAGTCAGAAATGCAGCTGATTAATAGCTATGAGGTGACAGAACCCATACAGATGATGGTCCAATGCAACAACCAGAACACAAAGAGAACATTACTTCTAAATGGAATTCATGTTCTGTAGACTGTCATTTGTCAAAATTCTTCACATTAATTTTGTGTCTCTACATCACTGTTTTCTCATTACTAGTTTGTTCAACAAACTACTTATATGGTTTTGCATCAGACAATGTATAAACTTGCCACAGAATAGGTTTGATTTACTAATTTACCCTTTAGTCTAGCTCTGCCAACAATATCCTAATTTAAAACTAATTAGACTTTTCAAATTGAGCTAGATTAGAAGGTGGCTATTTCCCTTCCAGCAAACTTGCAGTAATATATTTAGAAACAGTTATTAACAAATAATTTATTTCTTTTATTTTTCTCCCTTGCAGCCACAGCAGGGAGGATGAGCTAAGATAACATGACTCAAGATATCTTGCATATAATTGAAAGCCTTCTTATAGATTGAAAAGATAAATAGAGGAAGATTTTTTTAAATAAAAAATGTCTGAGGTGTCTATTGCTAAAAGAGCTGAAAGGCATCTACCATACCAATTATTTTTGTTAATTATATATGTGAAAGCACTCCCGTCAGTTTACCTCCATCTCAACAGGGAGATTCAGAATCTTCATTCTCCATCAGTGCCCAAAGAGTTTTTAATCGTTTTTCAGACATACAGTTATTTTATAATCATAATCTATGGGATGACAATAATTTATTTCTGTAGATTTAGGATGAAAATAAATACGTTTATCTTTTATTCCTATTTATACAAAACGTGCATTCTGTTATTGACTAACTAAAATAAACCTGTGATTAGTGTTATGTAACCAGGGCAAGCAGGAGGTACCCGAGATATGGACCGAGACGCAGCGTCTCGTTCCCTTCAGGGAACCAGGGTTACATGCGTAACCAATACGTTCCCTTTCAGGAACTTAAGCTGTGTCGAAACGCAATGGGAACGAGATGCTAACTCCACCATAGCGAGGGGACCCCTGCCCTATGTTGAGTCCAACTTAGGGAGTAAGGACAGAGGTAGTAGTACAGTCCTGAAGGTCAAGGCCGTAAAATTACGTAAGTCAGGGGAGTGGACCATCTGACTGCATTGCATATGTTCTGAATTGAGTCACCTGCAGAAAGGGCCTTAGATGCCTCCATACCTCGAGTAAAGTGAGCCTTGGTTCCCAAAGGAGGGGGAAGTCCAGAGGACTCATAAGCGATACGGATTGCCTCAACAATCCAGCGACTAAGCGTCCTTACGTGCTTACATCCTTACGTGCAAAACGTGCTTAGAAACTGACCAAAAGCTGGTCAGATTTTCTCCACAGGGCAGCTCTGTCGACACAAGTGTGCGGTGCTCACACTGGACACATACAATTAAGTCTTTCCTGGCCTTGATCCCGAAAGTCAGGAGGACAGAAAGCCTGGAGCACAACTGGCCATAGTGTGGATGAAGGGACTTAAGCCACATAACCCACTCACGCGTATAGAAGTACTTTGGGCAAACTGGACACAAAGTCTAGATATGTAGGGGCAACAGAAAGGGCATGTAGACAGAAAGAAGGTGACATTGGCCGATAAATGTATGCTGACCGCAGACCTCCCTGGTGGTCGATGTATGCAATCACCGTCGTGTTGTTGGTGCAGACCAACACGTGGTGGTCTCTCAGGTTTTGGAGGTTTAAAGCCTGAACTACAGCAAGCATGTCCAGGTAATTTATTGCCAAGTAAGATGGCGAGGTTCCCAAAGACCTTTGGCTGGGTGGCTGTTTATAACCACACCCCAACCAGAAAGGGACGCATCTGTCGCTATCATAACACGGCGACCAAGATCTCCTAACACTGGACCCTGAGAGAGGAACCAGGGTTCCTTCCACATGTCTACAGAACAGATACACCATCTCGTGACCTTTTTTATGTGAAGCGGATTTCCCCTCGGGGAGAACCCCCTGGATTTGAGCCACCAATGAAGGGGTCTCATGTACAGTGGGCCAAAAAGTATGATGTTGGACACAGCTGCCATCAGACCTAGCAGTTGCTGAAACTTCTTCACAGTGAGTGACAAGCCTTGCTTGACTCTCGATACTGCAGAGAGGAATGAATTATACATGTGGGAGACAGATGTGCCCGCTTGTGGTGGAATCCCATATGACACAGAGATAGGTGGTTCTCTGAGCTGGAGAAAGCACACTCCTCTCGGGATTTAGTTTGAACCATGGCTCTTTTATGTGGGCAAGAACGACATCTCAATGTCGAATAGCCAGATGTTGGGAGAAAGATAGAATCAACCAATCATTGATATAATTCAGTATGCAGATGCCCTGGAACCTCAAAGGGGCCAGGGTTGCATCCACACATTTGGTAAAAGTGTGGAGAGAGCAAGGCCAACGGAAGAACTCAATATTGGTAGGTTTCGGCCCTGAATGCAAATCTCAAAAACTTCCTGTGCTGAGGAAGGATGGGGATGTGAAAATATTGGTATAAAAATATTGGCTTTACAGCCGTTATTTCATTGTTCCCAAGTAGGGTGGGTGTCTGTGTCATTTCTCAAATCAGGTCAGAGGACTGTTTATTCACCATAGACCTAATGGATGCCTATTTTCACATCCCCATCCTTGAGGTTTACGTTCAGGGGCAAAACCTACCAATATTGAGTTCTTCCATTTGGCCTTGCTCTCTCCCCCCGCACTTTCACCAAATGCATGCAGATGCAGCCCCTTTGAGGCTCCAGGGTATCCGCGTACTGAATTACATTGACAGTTGGTTGATCCTATCTCCCTCCCAACATTTAGCAGTTTGACATTGAGATGTCGTTCTTGCCCACATGAAAGAGCTGGGGTACAGACTGAAACCCATGTAGAGTGCCATACCCATGTATTGCTTTCTCCAGCTCAGAGAACCACCTATCGCACCAGTATTGGGAGGATCTAGGTCCCTGCGTTATGCTAGCGACAAATGCATCCCTTAGGTTGGGGTGCGGTCATGGACGGCCGCCCAGCCCAAGGTCTGTGGGAACCTCATCATCTTACTTGGCATATAAATTCCCTGGAAATGCTAGTGGTGCTTCAGGCTCTAAAGTTCTTTCTCTCAGACATGAGAGGCCGCCACATGTTGGTTCGCACCGACAACATGGCAGTTATCATATATCATATATGTTTATATCAAACATAAACCACCAGGTCTGCGGACGCTTCCTCTTTGCAAATTGGTGCACCAGATCCTGCTCTGGTCTCAGGGAAAGCTTTGCTTGCTGAAAGCAACTTATATCCCTGGGTGATATAATGTGGGAGCAGACTTTCTTTTGAGGGAATGGATACTTTACCCCGAGGTGGTGCAGCAGATCTGGAAGCCCAAGTGGACCTCTTTGCCTCTCAGGAGACTGCGCAATGTCCCCTCTGGTTCTCTTTAGGACTAGATGCCATGGTTCAGGCATGGCCAAGGCTATGCCGTTACGCATTCCCTTCTATTGCCCTGCTTCCAGGAGTTCAAGAAAGAATCTGCAGAGACGCAGTATCCGTGCTCTTAGCAGCCCCATACTGGCCGAGACGAGTATTGCCGTAGTGCTTAATGCTTTATGTGCTCCTCCATTTGAGCCTATCTCTCAGATCTCTCAGCAAAAGTAGCCTTTCTCTTCTCACCTCTCTGAGGAGAGTTGGTGACCTTCAGGCCTTTTCTGTGGCCCTCACAAAGTCCATATTTAGACTTTGTGCCCAGTTTGGCCAAAGCGGGTTATGTGGCTAAGTCCGGGTTAAGTCCCTTTCTCCACTATATGGCCAGTCGTGCTCCAGGCTTTCCGTCCTCCTTCCTTTGGGGATCAAGACCAGGAAAGGCTTAATTATATGTGTCCAGTGTGAGCACTCCACACTTATGTCCACAGAGCTGCCCTGTGGAGGAAATCCGACCAGCTTTTGGTCTATTTCGGCCCACATAAGAGGGGTCAGCCTGCTTCTAAGCAGACACTTGTCTAAGCAGACATTGTTGAGCAAATCCATATGGCTTATGAGTCCTCTGGACTTCCCCCTCCTTTGGGAACCAAAGCTCACTCATGGTATGGCGGTCTTTAAGGCCCTTTCTGCAGGTGTCCCTATTCACAACATCTGCATTGCTGCCAGATGGTCCACTCCTTTGACCTTCATCAGATTTTATGGCCTTGACCTTCAGGCCTCTACTAGTACCTCTGTCCTAACTCCCTAAATTGGACTTGACATAGGGCAGGGGTCCCTTCGCTATGGTGGAGTTGGCATCTCATTCCCATCAATGCAGCTAGAATTCCTAAAAGGGAATGTCTCAGGTTACGTTTGTAACCCTGGTTCCCTAAAGGGAACGAGATGCTACATCTCGATCCATACCTCAGGCACCCTGCCTGTGCTCGCTTCTTCAAGTTTGAAACTAACTCGAATAGTACATCTCACATGCATTTTAAGCTTTCTGGTCATGACGTCACCCTGTCTGTGACGTCAAGCTCATAATCAGTGATTCAACACAGCTGTTCGGTGTGTATAAATGCTGGTAGAGTTCCCATAGCAATGGTTTCTAACGTAACCTGAGACATTTCTTTCGATCTCCTCCCGTTTTTCCGTCAACCCTCCAATCACAGGTGGACAACAAATTAGATTTTTTATGTAATGTGCTGATGCAATTCTTTGTTTAAGCAGTACAGTTTTTGTAGAGTCACGATGTATGGAGTGTAACTCACCATAGCCTTGTTGACAAAAAATCCAAAAACAAAAAGTCCAAAACAAAAGACAACCACTAAGTCACGTACACTGAAAAAATTATTGGAGTAGGATTTATTTTAAAAAAGCTTGGAAACAATTTTGACTCAGAAAAGTCAAGTAAATCTAAAAGTAAATATACAAGAATTTACTACGTAAAAGCCTATCCATAATTATGTTACAACTACTTTAAAATTCCCAGTACATTTTATTGACTCTTTGATATTATAATTTTACATAAGAGTCCTAGTTAAATAATGTAAATAGTATACATAAGTAATAGTAATCTCAATAGTAATACATTTTGCACTGTAAAGTAGCAGTATTTCACACTGCAAATAGTTGCTGCCTTTTTCCGCGGATGCTGTTGCCATGGTAAATTGTAATATCTGCGCTCTCTTCATAATGGCTTTAAATATAATCGTGATGCACATCGTTAACTCAGAGTCAACCTAAAGGGCCTAAAGGTCGCTAGCTCTCCTCAGAGAGGTGATGGCTAAAAGGAAGGCCACTTTGGCTGAAAAATGTAGATCAGAGATAGGAGAGATAGGCTCATAAGGAGGAGCACATAAAGCTTGAAGAACTACAGCCAGGTCCCATGAAGGCACTCGGGATCGTACTCGAGGCCTCAGCCTCAGTGCACCGCAGAGTACATGAATGAACAAAGGGAGTCTACCCACTAAAACTGTGGTAAGCAGACTGTGGTAAGCACCCACTGTGGTAAGCAGAAAGTGCCCCCACATAAACTTTCAGGGTGCAATGAGTCAATCCCGCCTTAAATCGTGACTGCAAAAATTCCAGGACTGTACTAATAGGGCAGTCTACTGGGTCAGATTGGCAGTCTCTACACCATGAAGTTAAAAGCTTCCACTTTAGGGCATACAGTTTCCTCATAGAAGGAGCTCTAGATTGATGGATGGTCTCAACAACCTCAGTTGATAGACTGGAAGCTACAAGTTGTGCCCCCTCAGAGGCCACACTCATAGGTTCCAAAGGTCTGAGCAAGGGTGGATGATATTGTGCCCTCTGCCTGATACAGAAGATTCCCCCACAAGGGGATTTTCCAAGGACAGCCATCCAGGAGAGATAGGAGATCTGAGAATCATACTCGGCTTGGCCAGAATGGGGCTTCTAAGAGCACAGATACCATGTCCCGGCATGGTACCAGGGTTCCCTCCACATGTCTAAAGCACAGATACACCATCATGTGACCTTTATCATGCAAAGCAGATTTCCCCTCAGGGAGAACCCCCTGGTCTCATGTACAGTAGGCCCAAAGGTAACATGTTGGACGCAGCTGCCATCAGACCCAGCAGTTAGTGACAGTGAGTGACAAGCCTTGCTTTACTCTCAATACTGTAAAGAGGATTGAATCTATATGAGCAGGAGACAGATGTGCCCACATCAAGGTGGAATCCCATATGACAGGTGGTTCTCTGAGCTGGAGAAAGCACACTCTTCTTGGGTTTCAGTCTGAACCCTAGCTCTTTCATGTAGGCAAAAACAACATCTCGATGTTGGGATGTTGGGATGGACATAGAATCAACCAATCATCAATATAATTTAGTATGTGGATGCCGTGGAGCCTTAAAGGGGCCAGAGCTGCATCTACACATTTGGAGAAAGTGCGGGGAAAGAGCAAGGCAGAACGGAAGAACCTCAAGAACCTCCTGTGCTGTGCTGAGGAATGATGGGAATGTGAAAATAGCTGTCTTTTAGGTCTATGGTGACAAACCAGTCCTCTGGTCTGATTTGGGATGTGACCTGCTTTACCGTGAGCATCTTGAACTTCAGTTGTTTGACTAAGTGGTTAAAGAGCCTGAGATCTAAAATGGGACACAAACCCCCACCGTTCTTGGGAAAAATAAAATAGCAGCTGTAGAGCCCTGTTTGCCTCAGCTGAGGAGGGACCACCTCAATGGCTTCCTCCCTTAACAAAGAAACCATTTCTCAGAGCCTGTGCCGGGCCCTCCAGGGTGGGGAGGACCCCTCTAAACACTGGTGGGTGAGAAGCAAACTGAATTCTGTAATCTAGTTTTAAGGTGCACAGGACCCATTGGGATACACCTGTATCCATACTGTTTCCATACTGCCATGAAGAGTTGCTTAAGGGTACCAGCCTCTCAAGGCTGGTCTCTGGAGTAACCATAACTGGAGTGTCGGTGTCCTGTTACGGTCACCCAGCATGGATCACCCAAGATAATTTGCAAAGGGGCCTCCTTAGAGCCTGTAAGTGCTCTGAGTCTGCTACCTCTCGGGGCAGAAGACTGAAAAGGGACTTGCATAAGGCTGCTGTGTCCTGAAGCCTGGCTCAGGACGCATTAAAATACGTCTGGCAGTAGTTTCCACACATCCAGGAAATCTTTTAGGGGTACCAGCAACTCGAGGCTGGTCTCAGATTGTGCTTGAGACGGCCCTGAGGAACCGATGGCTTCAAACAACCAGAATGACCCCCCGGGGATGACCCTCTGGGACCCTGGAAACATAATTTGTAACTGAGCCCATTTTATGAAAGGACGTGGCGGAGACGAGAATCAGAGATGAGAGTCTCGAACCCCGGTCGCCAGTGTGATGACCGAATGCTCTAACGTCACACCACACGGGAGATGCTAACTCTATAGCGTTCCCATAGCGTTTCAACGCAGCTCAATTTCCTGAAAGGGAAGTTAAACTGTTAATCCCACTTTATATAATGCACTTCTGTACTGTGTGCCCCTATTCAGTGTACTACGGTACAGAGTTTGCGCATGTGGAGGGGGAAGTTGGTTTAGTTGTTTGCAACTGTTTGCAACCTTCCTGTTGCTCATCTGGTAGAGCATTGCGTTATCACCGCAAAGGTTGTGGGTTTGATCCCAGGGAAAGGCAAGTCCTGATGTGTACCTTGAATTCACTGTCGCTTTGGATAAAAGCGTCTGCCAAATGAATAAATGTAGTTTTGATTTTTTGGTATCGAATGTGATGGTGGAAGGAGAATAAAGTGTGTTAACTAAATAAATGTCATGTTTACCCGGTTATGAAACCGGGCCATACGAGTGTTGGAAAAATTAAGTAAATATCTGGAGCATTGATGGCATGCACAGAGTTAAAATTCTCCTCCATGAAGTCGGCCTTAAAAAGAGTTTTCGGAGGAAAAACAACAGCCTCACCGAACGCTATACAAGGGAACCAGGACGTGGTGTTTTTCATAGAGCAAAGACTAAAAGGGATAGAAAATCAAGAATCAAGATGTTACAAAGTGAGCCACTAAAGCAGCCATTACGGGGGACTTACCCAATGGATAAATGCGGTAAGTGATCCAGATGTGCCATTTACCAGTGTACATTTCACAAATAACCAAAGATGTAAATGTGGAGGAATGTAACATAACATTGTTTACAATGGAAAAATTTATGTTGATGATCTCACCGAAGATCAAGTGAATCAACCGATGCAAAGAGAAATTTCTAGTTGCAGACTGGAAGTTTCCAAAATGTCCCTAAAGAGGGCAGGGACCATTTTGGATATGGAAAAAGACAGTACAGTGATGTTCAAATGATTCATTCCTCTTGAATTTACTAGTTCTGGACATTAATGTGTTGACATCAGAGACAAAGAAATTGCAAAAGATTAAGCTAAAGAGGAAATCCTAACGGTGACAGAAAATATGTCTTCAAGTGAGAAACACAAGGTCTTTCTGAAGCTCCATAAACAGTTCAGTCATGCGTCAGCAGACAAACTACAAAAGCTCATTCTCAGTTCTGGAAATAAGGACAAAGAGTCTTACAACAAATAGTAAATGACTGTGAAGTATGCCAAAAGTACAAAAAAACAAAGCCTGCTGTTGGATTGCCGTTAGCTTCAGAATGATGAGACGGTGGCATTGGATTTACATGAGTTAGAACCTGGTGTATGGTATCTTCGAACATTTCATGCGTTTCAGTGCTGGAAACATTGTGAGAACAGATTTTTCCAGCACTGAGATCAGAGACATGGCAGAAAACTTTAACATTTAGATAAGAACAACAGCAGGATACAGTCCGTGGAGCAACGGGCTATTTGAGGGACCCCTGGTCCAAAAGAGTAGATTCCCCTGAGTGGAAGGGACCAGGGGTATTGGTCAGGATGGAACTGTTGGTTTTGTTAGACATCGGGGGATTCTTGTTATAGTACATCAATCCAGGCTCAAACACACAGAATCAGGAATCTCAGAATAATAATCCTGTGCAAGACAACAGCCAAATGGCATGTGAAAAAGACACCTCAAACAATGTGATAGAAAGCTCACTAACCTTTCTGAGGATTTTAAGGGGAGTAGAGGATTCTCTATAGAGAGGGTGCAACTCTATTCCTTCCCCCAGATTAACATTGAGCCAAGGGAAGCTAGTGATGACTAGCTGCCATTACTCTAAACATCTATCCTTTTCGGCAAACTCTGAAGGGAACTCTAACCCTCTACAGCAGATGTTATACCACAACTGCCCTAGGGCCAAAGCCCGCTGTAAAGTTCCCACTGCTGACTACAGATACTGACCCTCAATGGAGCTCTGGAGGAGTGAGAGGGTCTCCTAGCATGAGGACATGCTCTATGCTTAACCCATGCCTCAGAAGGGCAGAGACTACCCAGGTGGAGATATTAACCAAGGTACCCAATTGCTTAGCATCAACTTGCTGTTACAGCACCACAAGAGACCCTACCCTCAAGGTAGGGAGTCACAATGACAAACCTATATTCACAATATATGTTATAAAACCAAGCTCATCTAGTTGTCAGAAAGATGTTAAAAACTCATATAAACATATAAATAAAATAATATAAATAATAAACATAAAATATTTTTAGTCCCTGTCTGTACTGAGAGTCTGTTGACTCTGTCTGTTGATTTAGATTTATTGTTTCAATCAATTTACGCAAATAAATTTAAATCCATAAATAGTCCGGAGTCTGTTATAGGGATATTTCAATTTAACTCAAGTTAATTTCTGAAAATAATGTAAATAATTACTACAAAAGTATACATATAGAAATGCCAGCCAAACAACCATGTCACATATCAAATTTGCCATCTCTGCTTTCCGCTTCTGCATATAGCCACAGGTGATTGACACGTTTTTGGGCTGTCAGAGACAGTGATAGTTATATTTCAATGCACATACTGTTATCATAACATTTATAGTGTACCATTTAATAAGTTACTATGTCATTTTGTTGACGTAAGAAAAGAAAACAGCCATCAAAATAGAAAAATAACATTTTTAGTGAATATTTTTATGAGCGGTGACAGCATGCACTGTGTCATTTGTTGACGCGCCCTCACACAGACGGTACCGCTGTAAGTGTGAGCTGCTCTGAATCGTTTTATGGATGAAAATCGATGGCGAAAACGAATGTATTGTTTTGTTTGATACATGGCAATAGTGTGACTGTATGTGAGCCAGATCTCATTACTAAAGTGAAGTTTTTGTGAAATCCGAATGCGGGCAACGGCAAAATATCCCTCGGCCGCACTCCATGTTCGGTCACAATAAACTGTAACCATAAACTTTATTTACGCCATTTACTCCACAACCACAACATCAATTACCGCCATCGCCAACACTCGCAACACCTCTCACGCGTCACTTCCGGCGTGTGGTACATTTGCTTTCCGGGAAGAATCGGTCATTGTAAATTTGTTTTGGGACTGGAAGTGTTTTGCGTCTTGTTAATTTGTTTTCTAAAATGTAGATTTGTTTCGTCCTTTGGTAAAGGTGTTTCATAATAATTAAAAATGTTTTCCAAAATGTAAATTTGTCTCAAGCTTTGTAAAAGTGTTTTACACTTTGTAATGTTGTTTTGCACTTCCCGGCCACCGTAAGTAATGGACAGGACTGATTTAATTACAGAAGGTCAAGAGTCAAGAGTCACACAATACCTACAATACAACACAATACCTACATCTAAGATAGACATGTCTTTTTAAGTCATTTAAGTCATTAAATCATTCCTGCTCAGCATTGTTTATTTTGTTGTAGACTTCAGTGCTGCAGGAAACAGAAATAAAAACGGTTGTTTAGTAATTATTAATCTTAAATGTAGCCTTAAATGGAAAACATTAAATAGAGATTCTATAGCTTTATCAGTGCTATACAGAATACATGATTTCAACCTCCATGTTTTTAAGCAGAGTTTTCATGGTAGAATGTTCCAGTGTCCTTGAGAATGAAACTCTCTCTGGTCACTGTACTTTTTTCCCCTCTTTGTCACTCAATCCCCTCCAATCACAGTGGGCAGGTTTTCTAATATCCATTACTTCTATATCGAGGTCAGTGAAATCCTGCTGGGCCTGCCAAAGAATTGGCAGGTGCCGATAAGAGCCTTCACTCAAGACACTGAAATAGGTTAACAAATCCAGCTTGCCTAGAATCCCTTGCACATTTATTCCACACCATGTATTCCACACCATTTCCATAAAGCCATTAAAATACACTTTATGTTATATGAGAAAAAAAGGAGTGAGGGGCATGTTAAGTCACAGATGCCTGCTAGCCAGTTTCTAGATTAGTGATACAGGACATTTATAAAGCCCCACTGAGGGCTGTGCTGGGGATTGAGGTAAAGCTAACCTGCTGTTATCACACATCAGCTCAGGGTTAGAAAGGTGCTTGTTGGTTTAGCACAGCCACTTTGTAGTCATGGCTAGAAGTTTAGAGTAACTGAGTTCTTTAAGTCAGAGTTGTTGCTACATTAATGCTGAATTGTTGTATTCCTATTTACAAGAGTTGAGACAATGAGCTTTTATTTGCCATTAATTTGAATGGCATAACAGGTTATCAAGGGTTACACTGACAGATGAAATACTCAAGTTTATACCATCTTGTTAACATTTTTGTAGTCGTTGTGGCATAACTTCATCTTGAACCACTGTATTGAAATCACTCCTACACAGCTATAACAGATTTAAATTAGCGCTTTGTTTATTTTAAAAAAAATCATGCGACTGCTTGCTTTTTAACAATACATTAACAGGTTAAAATGTTTAACTGCATTATAAACAGCTGATAAGTGGCCTTGGACCCATTTATTTAACACTTTTAAAAGTGCTATATAAATAAAATAAATTTAATTTTGTTGGATTATATGTAATTGATAAAGTAGTTTTATAAAAGGGAAATGTTTTGTTATTTTGCAGGTCACATTGTTCCTTAACTGTAACAAAAGACTTAAGACTCTCATAAAGACATCAGGCCTGACGTAAGTGGCAGTAATAACAATGTTCATGAGCTATAAATCTGTCCCATATAATAATGTGATTCACCTGCAAGACTGGCTAATGTTTCATGCTCTCTGCTCTGTCATTTACAGGGGACACAGTTGGATTAGACTTCTCTCAGCTGTGAGGCTCTGATATACAGTACAACTTACGTCTCTGGCATCTGGACCATTTTTATAAATGGACATGCATTAGAAATAGTTATCTGCGTCTAAAGGCTAGTACATGTCTCTATGAGAGGGTAATGTATTCAGCCAGTCTTCTTAAACAATATGTACTTCTGAGACTATAACATATAAAGCAAGATATTCTGTTAGGAGACAGTTAGGAGATTGCACTTACAAAGAGGAAATTCATAAAAATATGTTGCATAATGGAAAAAAATGGAGGACAAAGAAATAAAAAGCACAGTCTTTGGGACTGTAGTTATCATTATGCTAATAGCATTATGCAATATTAATATTTTACATTAAGCTAAGTTAAATATCAGCAGTCTCCCAGTAAGCAAGCCAACAGGGTGACTGTGATGATAACTGCAATAATGTATAGATGGAAACCAGTAGCGGCTTTTGCTATGTTTTACAAATTTCATTTCAGAAGGGCCTCTCAGGACAGGAGGGGCCTGTGCTTGCCCTTGAAAAAGAGCCCTGCCCCTTCACTTTGCACATAAAAATAATTTTAATTGTTGAATTGTTATAAATTGTTTATTTAACTGTTTAAAGTTTCACCAAAATTATTTTTAAAAGATTGATTAATTTGAGGTAAATTACAACACTTAAAACACTGTCACGGTTGCACGTTGTTGAGCAACAGCCAGGGCTGTTTCTTTACTGAATTAGTGAGTTGATTCAGATCCATTTTCAATTTCCGTGAGTCATTTAATATTATAACTGCTGTTTAAACTAATTCGAGTCAGTGACTCATTATTGCGGAAATACAACCTTGATTGTGAGCTAAAACCTGTGATCCGCTCTGTACCAAAACCTGAGCATCACTTGAATTCGTGGTGTACAAAATTTGGTCTATGATGCTGCAAGAACAACTGTCCGCACTTGCCCATATTGTACATTGAGCACAAAGTTTTGAGGTTGCTTGATAAGGAAAAACTTTTGTAGCTTTTGCAGCACCCATCAAGAAAAGGCAACATTGGGATCAAGCACCAGTGGTTACAGGCAAAATCACAGCATGAAAAGGCCATCTGTACTGTAACCCAGTAAGGAATGTGTCACTCAAGATTGACCGAATGTGGTTGAGTATTTGGCAAAGTCTGTCAATGTGCATATCAAAGCACTTGTGCCACATTTGGGGAGACTGTTACATTACAACCCAGCTTAGATTTTTTTGTAAATTGTTATTATTGATACTAAAATATAGCGATAATTACATTTACATTTAGACATTTTGCAGACGCTTTTGTCCAAAGCAATGTGGGGAAAACAAAGAAGCAATAAGTCACAAGATAACAATACGCATAACCATACAAAGATACATTTTTTCTTAATATACAATATTCCAGTACTTGTGTGGGTGGAAGTGGGTTCCTGTGGAGAAAGAGGGGAACAAAAGTGTTAGATTATGTGTTTGTATTGTGTTTGTATTGAATGTATTTCATGGTGTTATTGCAAATTGTTCATATTGTTCAATATAAATTGCACGTAATATATGCAATAATACCACGCATTGTGTAGAATGTTTGAATTTGTTTTTTGATTTTTAAATAAATCTATTATAAGCTGCTTCGAACCAATGTAACAAAAAATCCTATATAAAATTAATTTGAATTGTTTTGCAAAGCAGCTAATTAACAGAAGCCTAACACATTACATATAATAGAGAATCTATTCTCTAAAGTAATGGTGAGGGTGACATTCTAGGGTGTGCGTTACTGCTAAATTTGGTATTGATCTGATACCAAGTTATGTGATATGATAGTCATATATATACTTTTAAATGCATACACTTGAACCCACCCCTACTTTCCTGTAGGGGGAGCAGTGTGTCATGATTTATGAGGTGAAAAATGCATCATTAAAATGCTAAATCAAAATACATTTTCATAAACACTAAAAACATCAAGTTTTTAAAGAAAGTCATTTTTTCTCTCAAAACTGTAATGACTCGGCCAGTGACCTCTGTCTCAGTGCTGGCAGTTTTTCTGTCATCTCTCATACTGAGTCATGTGATGACAATCA
>JBAJNP010011304.1:0-15001 GCA_036877545.1 Yasuhikotakia modesta
TGTGTGTGTTTAGACTTTAATGAAAGTCTGGATTAAAGATCATTTCTGTATATCTTTTATTAATGATAAATAAACTCGTCTGACTGTCTGTAGATATATGAGAGAAACTCTCTTATCTGTATGTGTGGGTAACAGGTTTGTGTTGTTATGTTAATCATATCATATGTTGGTATTTAGGTAAATCTGGTTGTGATAATAAATAATAGGTGATAATACAAATATACTATATAAATACTGTATAACTATATAAATCTAGTTAACTATGAGACACTGAGAACACAAAAAACAGTCCAAAAGAAAAACGCACAAGACAAATCATCTGTTTTCAAAGAATAAAAGCCATCTGTAGTTTTTATTTCATTGTCTCTCATATTCTACGTCTCGTATAACTCAGGCTGAAAGAACCTGTTAAAGTACATTAGCAGAAACAGGAAAGATCTTTGACACTTTGTGTTTGACATTCACAAAAAATAGATATATATTTAAATATAGCTACAGAACACAGTGATCAAGAATACAGGTCTCCTATTCGGTGCAAAGTGTGTGTCTGTGTGCGTTATAAGACAGTGTGTGTGTGTGTGTGTGTGTGTGTGTGTGTGTATAGTCGACAGAGGATACTGGCTGACACAGAGACCAGCTGTCTCCCTGAGAATAAATCTTTTGTATGTGATACACAGAGCAGAAACACTTCTACAAAAAACAAAATAACCAATTGTTTTACACAGATGAGACATAAATGAGACAACACGAGTTTTATCTGAGCTGAAAGGCATGCATCAAAGACACAGAGGCTGGGGCTTTCAAAACAACATGTTTAAAACACATTATACAGACAGAATTCCTATATTCATGAACAACTCTGAACATGTACGTATGTGAAACATAGCATGGTTGGGCAGACAAAACATGACGTTTCTTCTCATTCCTCTAACATTTGTGTTAAACACCATGTCATTCGAATTTCATCTTAGAAAATGTAAAATCATTGATTCATCTGAGAATTGTCTAAAACCATTTGTGCTGTATATAGAGTATATAGAGTGACCTAAACAATTAGTTAAGACCTCTGTCAAAATTGCACTAACAGGTAACAATGGAAGGACGAGATCGGCCACAGAAATGGACAAAGGAGAGTTGATCAACAATTTACAAATAATACAACAGAAACCATTTGTAACGTAGCCACAGTATCAGGAAGCGATGAAGCCACGCTGTGTAACTGCGCTCTCTGTCTGCAGGTCTGAGAACGACACGAACATCTGCGATTGTGTAAAGCTCACCGAGTGAACCTACAGCAGGACGGGTCTCGGATCACCGGCTGAGATGTTCAGGGTTGTCCCTGAAAACATTGTTCCTTTAGCCCTCATGTGAAAGAGTTCCCATGCCCACAGTCCGGAATAACTGCCCCAGTGTGGATTCCATCTGTAATCGCTTGTTCGGAGGGTGGAAATCCATCCGCAGCAGAGGAGAGTTTTCTCTGTCCAAACTCAATCACCTGCTTCAGGATTTAATGAATCTGAGAGATTCTAGACTGGGTTTGTTTGTGTCTCCAAACACCTGCTCCACCTTTATCTCTCTCTCTCTCTCTCTCTCTTTCTAAACATGCACATCTATATACATTCCTATTCAAAACAATAATATTATTTAAATTAAATGAACATTAATTCCTATTTTTCTTTTTTAAAGTGGCATTTACAAGGGAAAGGGGTGTGGGACTGAGGTTTCTCACTGCATTCAAATGATTTAAAAAACTAATTGAAAATAAAATCAAGGAACAGCACCAAACACTGTCCACATGTGCCTGAGAAACGTAAGATCATGTGTGCCGGTGAAGTGCCGCTCTCATGTTGTGTTCCCAGAAACTTTACAGTCATGCCAAAGTTTGCAAACTCTTCCTGCTGGAAACATGATAGGCTTTAGTTTTGTCCTATATTTAAAGCTGCAACCCGTGTCTGCTGTGAATCAAGGTAAGATAAACAGATTGTGTTAAATGCTGACCTGCTCAATAACTTATTTTACCCAAAACGTACGGGTGCAGCACAAACAGATTGTGTTCTTACTGTTAACCAGATAATGTTGAAACAAGTACAAACATTTATTAGCGATTCAATAAGGCAGAGCATTTTCTAAAACGCTACTGAACAGACTGATGACTGGCACAGTTGTTTGTGACTGTAATGAACAGCATTCACAAACGTTTGGTCATGACTGTAAGTTCTGATCAATTCCAGGCTGATGCTCACAAACCAAACTGACAAAGTTTCTGCTGCACTAAAACTCTTTCACAGAAATATTCCAGATTAAATACAAGATGTCAATCACCACAAAAAACAACCAAACCGTCGTTCAGTTTGTATAATTGACAAACCAACAATATGACAGAAATGCACTTATAAGGCGTTTTTTCAGACAATCCTTCTAAGTGTGAATCTGTCACAGCTTTTGAAAACATCTAATTCATATTTAATCCAGAAAATTCCAGCAGCACTGGTAATGTGTGAACTGCCTGCATTGGTCCTGTGTTTTCTCAACACCCGGGCACATCATGTTTGTTTTTTTTTTGGGTGGATTGTCAATTTTTGTAAAGCGTAACGCAGAACCGAAAGTGCAAAATCTACATTCTGTGTGAAATTAAAATAAGTGCTAGCGTTCATGGGGTACATTCATGAATCGTCTGAGGGTGAAACAATTAACGGATGAAAGAGCAACAATGATCGACTAAAATAAAACGGCTAGATTAGACAAAAGAAACCTATAAGTAACCGTATACCTGTATGTTTTTAAATGGTTGCGTGTTGGTTTGCAGGCTGAAAATAAGCGTGGAATCTAAAATACTTAGTTGGCCCCTGCGGCAGCGTGTTTGTATGTGCGTTTGTGTATGAAAGTGTTTAAAGCCGGACACATGCAGCGTTGTGTGTGTTTGAGGATCTGAGAGTGTGTGTGGCTATGATGTAATACAGTGTCGTATTCTCCCTGGACTGCTGTAAGTTTTAAAATGCCTTCGATTAAATGTTTTGTTTTTTACATGTAACAATCTTTTTCTTCTTTTCTCACTTCCTGCACACTGTTTTTTATTTCCTCTTCACTCACTCCCTCTCTCTCTCTTTCTTTCTAACTGTTGGTGGAATCAGGGAAGTTAATCTCGCTGCTGAACACTTCCCTGTACAGAGGCGGGAAGCTGTAGGCCGTTTCCGGATGAACCAGACGGAAGAATTCCAGTTTGTCAATGTGCAGATTACAGATGGACTTCATCCGCGGAAGTTTAGACACCATCTGGAAAGATAATAAAAGTCATGTTCATAGTTCAGCCTGCAATCTTACACGCAGGAGTTTAGACAGAATGAATACGCTCGACTCACCTTGTCCAGTTTGTCAGTCGTGGCTCCATTCATATGTAGGCTGTGCTGCAGGGCCACAAAAACTTTCTCCTGTAACCTCTGAACCCTCTGACACTCCGTCAGCCACGGCCGGTCTGACAAATCAACACACATTTCATTTTAAACACATTTCATTTTAAGATCTGTGGACAAATCTAACTATGTCCCCTATTTAGTTTATCTGAAGTAAATGTATCTTGGTTTAAAGCTCTTTGAAGTTCCGGGTCTTCAGGAAATGGGCCTGACATTGGTATCAGACATGTGAGCGGGTCTCACCTGGAGCCAGCAGTACCGCAGCGCTGAATAAAGCCATCTCCTCCTCACTCAACTGCAGACGACTGAGACTTTTAGCCAGTTCAAAGACTGCATTCACCAGATCATCACAGCCTGTGGGTAGATGTACGCGCCGGTTAACTTCATAAAGCACACAGCTGCATTAAAGAATTCTATGGTGCATTTCAGAGCTAAAGGCCTGAGACAGCGGATGCTACAGCAACGCTTGCATTAACATTGCGGTTAACAGAAACATTTCACCTTTATGTTATCTCTTGATTCCTGTTGTCTACACTCTAACTTTAGTCCTGATTTCCTGTGTTTATTTAGGTCCTGACGCACTGCTAGTTTTAAAAAACATTTTTTTCTGATGAAGGTGTAAAAATTATGGAGGATAATATTACTTATTCATGACACTGGATGGGTGCATAAATTGGCTGCATTGCATTGTGGGATACAGTCTCCAGTGCTGTATGTTACTCTATGCATACTAAGACTGCTCATACTGCAGAAACAGCATCATGTGAACAGAGGAAGACGCACCGAGAGCTTTGAAGAGCTGAGGGCCGGCAAACTTCCCATCAAAAAACATTGTGTGATTAGAGGAGCTGTAAGCGCGACACATTCTTATGAGAAGAACCTCCAGACAACCTGCAACAGTTACAGAGAGAGAGAGAGAGAGAGAGAGAGAGGGAGGGAGAAAGAGTAAGAGAGAGAGGGAGAAAGAGAGAGAGAGAGGGAGAAAGAGAGAGATGGAGAGAGATGGAGAGAGGGGAGAGAATGAAAGAGAGGAGAAAGGGAAACACAGAAATATGCTCCACCGTGCAAAAAAACAGAGAAAAATGTAATTAAATTTTTCTCCAAATATGGAAACATTAAATGTCAAATATTTCCATCCCAGCAGATTGTGATGAGATTGTGTTTTCATACGGTCAGCACAGAGAACAGAAGTAGATAGAATGTTGAAAGAACAAAAACAAACGGAGAAAAAATTAGTGCAAAGTCATAGTTTAACACTTAACACAGATACATGTGATCTGTGTGTGTGTGTATGTGTGTGTGTGCATGTATGTGTGTATAAGTGAGAACCACAGACTGGACTGTGGTTCAGTGATCAGTGATAAGTGTGAGATGACGCAGCACTGACCTGCTTTGAGCAGAATAATCTGATCATTCTGACACAGGTCCATGAATCCAGAGATTCGTTTGGCAAACTCCACAACGTACTGGATGGCGTTGGTGAGGTGCAGAGCACACTGCTGCCACATCCACTCTGCAGACTACACACACACACACACACAGATTGTTAAAACAGTGATCTGGCTTCAAGATCCAGCTCAGATGTTTAGATGCGGAGCTTCAGACGTACCTTCAGCTGAAAGCTGCGGGTTTCTTCAGGTGTGTAGAGGTTCCAGGTGAGTTTCTTCAGCTCTTCTGAGCTGTACTGACACGTCTCCAGGTGAGACTTCACCACGTTTTGAGTGATCCGCTCTAAAGCCGAAAAACACTAAATTAAACACAAGCTCATTTTCTTCAAATCCTCGTTGGTTCTACAGGGTAAAGCATCTCACCGATGTCATTCAGAGAGCAGTCCGGCAGGGACCCCAGGAGCGAGTGCATCAGCAGACTGTTTTCAGGCAGGGAATATTCATGCTTCACCCTCTCAGCTTCTGTAAAATCGATGGCACTGGGCTCAGGTGAGCTCTGATTGGACGAGCTTCCACTTCCTGCGCTCTCAGAACCGGCTCCGCCCCCGAGCATCTCCAGAGCCTCTTCTGGGGTGAGGGGCAGGTCGAACAGTAAGCCGTCGGGCAGCGTGGCGATGTCGTCCAGGTCGCTGAGGTTGGAGCTGGACCCTCCGTTACTGTACGGCCGGCTGTGGACACTGTCCTCTCCCGACTCCTCGCGGTCCCGCGGTGTCACGCCTCCGCCCAAACCCGCCAGACACTCCTGAGAGAGCTGCTGGTGTCGCTGCACCTCCGCATACAAACTGTCACGCTGCTTCTTTGACATGCGACCAAACTTCACAGCTGCAGCGAGAGAGAGACAGACAGAGAGACAGAGAGAGAGGGAGTGTTATTTTAATACTCTGACAGCCCAAAACAAAATCAAAAACTTTCCTAAATGCTTCATTTATAATGATTAGTGTTTAAACCGCTTTGGTCAATATTATCAGATAGTTCCAAATCAAGAATCTGTCTCTATCTCTCTCTCTCTGTCAGTGGTCTGATGTTGACATTTGGAGGCTCACCGTCACGGCTCATGCCGAGCGCCAGACACTTCTGCAGGCGACAGTGTTGACAGCGGTTGCGATTGGTTCGGTCGATCAGACAGTTTCTCTGTCGTGAGCACGAGTACATGGCATTATTCTGCTGGCTGCGTCGGAAAAAACCCTACAAACAAAAACAGAGACATTTGATGGACTCAGAGTGACGTGTGATGACAAACGTAAAGAAATATAAACTGACAGAAACATATTCATAAAACAGTAAAATCAGTTCAAGTTCAAATCAAGTAAATAAGAGACATTCAAAGTTTGGAAGTTTGAGTTTTTGCAGATCTGTAGCTAGAAAAAGGAAGTGAACAGAAAGTAAATTTGAGGCATTGTGGGTAATATTTTACCTTGCATCCCTCACAGGTAATCACTCCATAATGAATTCCTGAGGATTTGTCACCACAGATTTTACAGGGTATAACTTCAATTTGAGCTGTAATAAAAACAAACAACATTGGTACACAATAAAATACAGTACAATAAAAACAAAGATGCACTGACATGACAGACACATACAAGTGCATTCTAAATATACACAACACTTAATATTAACCAAAGAAGATCATAAACAGTCAGACAGTCTCTCTCGCTCTAGACCGAATCAAGGACATAAACCGCCAGGGGACAGATTTTCCATCTGTGGGGTGAATAATGTCTCTGTGACACAGCTCATATAAACTGTGCATCACAGTGAATCCATGCTCAGAAAATCCATTTATAGATGTGAAGCAATCATTTAAAAGCAAGCCTAATAAGCAGTAAATGTTTATTTAAAGTATTTTAACTAAAGTTGCACATTACAAGTTATGTCAAAACTTCAACCCGTATGATTTCTGGGAAACAAAAAAAGAACAGAAATCAGTTATTGAGCAGGAACATCAGATCAGTGATCAATGCGCTCCTCTTAACACAAAACTCAAGGTCTGATTTCCTGGGAAATATCAGTTTGAATAAATTTGACTTTAACAAACATAAACAAAAGTATCTAAAGTAACCTGCAACTTTAGGTCTGAAACAGAGATGGCAGTAAAGACGCAAAAGTTACTGCAGTTTGAAAAGTAATAGCTATTTAAAAACTTGCATGCAGTGACGAGGTGGAAAAAACAGTTGGGCTAACTTGCAACGACATGCTCGCAATAAAAACGTCCTCCATTTTGTGTTTGGTTTGTGTGTCAGCTGAATGCGATGTTACACTGTGGCATGCAATGGAAAAATCTATAAACCCGCAGGTGCCCCACCCATCCTGCGCTGTTATATAACCTCCATCTACAAACATTCCACAAACACGCCATTCAGCGCCGCTCACGCTGAGGTTCTGCCTCCCCTCTGCTCATGTGAGCCTATTGGTCCGTGCCTGGGCAGCCGTGTCTGCGATTGGTTGATTCTGACTGTCACTTCAGTCGTCTTGGCTGTAAGCCCATGTGGACTCGCTGTCCTACTGACATACTTTCTTAGTGAAAAGGGGAGGGCTGCTGGGGGCGGTTCCTGGAAGAGTCTATTTGAATAGGCCTTTCCCTTTTCTCTGTTAAGGTGGAACTGCTCATAACAGATATAAACATACAGCTCTTTATTTGACAGAAAAAAACTCAAACTGTAACCCTTAAATGTTACACAATAAATAAATGATCACAGCTCAGATCATTATTATCTACTTATCATTGTAAACAGAGGTGAGATAAGTAGATTGTGTTAAAAACTGATCTGTTATGTTTCTGCTCAATGTTCATATTTAACCAGAAACCCAAACAGTTGTCAACTACCCATTTGTTTAAAATCATGCATAACATTAACAATGATAAGTCCAGATTAAACATTTCTAATATGGCATTTTACATAAACGTTCTGTAGTCCTGTGACCCTAAAATACATAATTTATTAGTGTAAACGGATTTAATTAGCATCACTAAAGCAATGACATATTTTCCCCATTTGTCATAAATGCAGTGTTGCTTTTATGGAAACTAAATAAACAAAATACACATGGACAATAAAACGATTTACCAAAATGTGAGCTTAAAATCCAATCTGAGTTGTGATATACAATGGTATTAAACAAGATAAGCCAGTGTTCAGAACCTCCAGCACTAGTCCTGTTTGTCTCTGTTATCTGTGTTTGTTTAAAGTTTACAGCATAAACTTTAAACGCAGAACACTAGTAAACCCATAAACTGGTGATTTAACGAAACACCACAGATAACCATAACCGTGTTAGCAGTCAGGTAAACGTACTGTAAACGCGGCCAGAGAGCATCTGATCGGATAAAAATCTACGTAGTGCAGAAGGACTCATCAATAATTTTGCTCCATTTTCCTAACAAGAGGATGAATCAATACAGTGTGAATGAAGTAAATATGAAGTAAACACTGGAGCTCTAGGGAACAGTGATGTGTGTTTACTGATGACTGCGGTGATCAAAAGATCGGTGTCCCTCATTTACTGATAGACAGTGGGAGAGGACGAACACCTGTTGCAGTGAGATTCATGTTTCTAATAATGAATGAATTTTCTCAGACTCATCTAACTTGTGCTGCTTTATCACAGTGATGAGCAGTTGGACTTTTGCTCATGTGATCTGCATATGTGGGCCAAAGTAAAGAACAACGAGTTACACCTCACCGCTTTTACATAACACAACCCAGAGACACGAAACTTAAGTGCTACCACACAGACTGAACAGAATTATGCTCCGGGTTTGGATAAGGCCGACACCGGAGTGTGAATGTGTTCTATAGGTTACGCTTGGTACCAAATGTTCCCAAGGTATAGAACTGTGTTATTTACTGCCACATCAAACAGTTAAACCAAAACACAATACATCCAAATAAGAGCATCACCTCTTTCCTAAAAATATTTCTTTATTTACTATTAAACACAGGGCAGTGAATTATAGACAAATTTCTATAGCAAGCTAGCTTTAAAAAATATAATAATATACATTCAATAGTAATATACATTCTCCAAAGCCACGCATCGTTCAAAACACATGAACACATACATATTATGACAGGCAATAAAACATCCTATCATTGCATTCGGACTGAAGCAATGGTTGGTCATTGATCCTGTATCCTCCACAGAACATTAATATAAATATCATAAATGTCGTGCAATCAGGGTGTGACCAAAATTTCAGCTGGCCTTGTTCTTGGAAAACCATCTAGCGTGCCTTAACTGGTGTGTGTGTGTGTGTGTTTGACATAAAGCGAGTATCGTCATTTTGTTTGTGACAAAAAAAGTGTTGTGTAACATGGGTGGAGGGCACAAATACTTGCTGCATAACCGCAACACTAATAAAGAAACAAAACAAAAGAAAACTTTGATATTGACTATAGCATCTAAAATCTAATTCTGATGGTTTAGTTTTAAATAAATAAATAGGACCACTAACAGAAAACAGATCTGACAGTAAGATTTACACACAGTCAGATCTGCTGTGTCTCACATTTTACCATTCACAGCCTCTACAGACGTCTAGTGAACACAACACACAGTGTGTTCAGACACAACCCCACCTCACTGTTTGCCTGGACATGTACATCCGCAACTGCCTTCACATTTGTCCAGAGAGCAAACAGAACGAGAGGGAAAATGTCAAATGAAGCTTAAAGTGTTTGAGCCACCGGTTAAATAAAAGAAAGAACTTTGGAAACTATTCTTGCCATTTTACATTTGTGTATAAAACAACAACTCTGTATTATATAATCCCACGTCACGTCTGACCAATCAAAATAAAGCATGTTAAATTATAAGAAGTTAATAAAGTATTAGATGCTAAAATCATCATGATATTTAGTATATGAATCTAAAACACACCAAGATACTTATTTACATGATTTATAGTTGTTTCGTGTATTTTACCAACACTGATGTTTATTGACAGAGACTCACGACACGTCGCGTCTGTTTACGCGTTCATGACATTAAACGTGTTTGAGCTCATTAATAAACGCAAGAACGAGGAGCTCAAGTTAAAGCGCAAAGTCTGCGGCAGGCGGAGCGCGTGGGTTCGCACGCCCGCCGCGACGCGACGCGCCGCCCCTGTGCCTGACTGCGTAATGATGTGTGACATAACTGGGTCAGTAGAACAGCAGGTCTGAGATCAGCACACAGCCGGCCACGCTGCCTTCCGACAACAACACGCCGGACCTCCAGCGTTTAAAACCATCACAACACAAACTTATTCCCAGCCTTCCCACAGCTTGTTCACATGCCCAGCGCGTCACGTTTGGAGACGCACCAGACATTAAAACACGAAGCGCGCGTGTTATGCGATGCATTTACATGCTTGATACCTAAAACACAAACCAACGCATGTTGTTTGGTGAAAGACACACTTCCGTCTCCCCGTTACATAATAAAACACGCGTCAGTTTCACCGACAGCTGCTGAAACTTCAACGCAGTGAAGAGCGTCAGAATTTGCGCGTCACTGTAACACATCAACCGGTTCTGCGTTCGTTTTAAACGCGCGTCGGTGTAACAGCGCGACGCTGTATCGCGTTTACATCGCGACGTTTCCTGCGCGAGTCGTGCAGGAAATCTCACCTCTTCGCATGCATTCAGTTCGCGTTCATTCCTCTCCAACTTTCCTTAACTTTACGCTTGTAATATAACCAACAGCGACACTCGCGTTGACATCTTACCTCTCATTTTGATCGCCGTGTGTCGCGTCTCCAAAAGTCCACCGGGCGCGCGGCGATATTTGCGTAAACTGAACAACTTATGTCAGACAGGTACCCGAAACTAACTTCACAGCCCCGACCGGGAGCATTATTCTCGAACTGCGGTTCCTGGAGCGGCGCTGTGCGTCTGTCTGCGGCTGCGGATGCGCGTTATGGCGCGTTATGGTGCGTTATGGTGCGCGGCGCTTCCTCTCGCTCTACCCCGCTAACCTACTTTCTGACGCGTGGACTCTCACATGATCTCGCGCCCGCGCCTCACGAGGACGCGCATCCCGTCCGCGCTTAAGGTGGATCCAGTATGTTGTCATCGTGAGGATGTTTATTTTTGTCCTGTAGGATTGCAATGGTTCACACAAACGTGTTTTACACGGACTGAAGTCTGGAGGATAATCGCTGTTAATGTGATTTCACACGCTGGTAACTCTTCTGAGAGTAATTCATTTCATGCACATCTTATGAATGTGTAACATGCATGATTTGGTGAATGACGGGAGACTTTACCATCAAAAAACATTTTGCATTTCATTGCAATTTAATCACAAACACGGAAACATTATAAACGTGTCATTTTGATGCTGAATGTGTCTCATGTCCTGTGTCAGCTGAACAACAGCCATTAGGAGCTAGTGGAGATTTATAGTGTCTCTGTTATTAATCAAACCACGCAAGAGAAAATCACTCATTAGGTATAAGATCCTGTAATGTTATGTAATCGTCTGGGATCTGATGTACTGCGGACCTGAACAGTCAAATCATTTATTCACATTCACATCTGGCCTGTGTCTTTGCAACCTATTAATATCTTACAGAAGAAATAACATAAATCTTCAATCTTTAAATTTAATAAAGATACATCAATTACACTTCATTCCTGACACAAAACCAAAACTACTCCCACACAAGGCAACTGGCTGAAAAATGAATCATCTGTGAATGTATGAGACACAAAGGAGCAACACAAATGCACATGTGCTTCTGTGTGCCAATGATTTACGCTCCTTTCAGAAACTTAAATGGAAGCAATGATGAGAGGAGCGGCGAGTATGTGTGGAAAAACTCGGTGATGCAATTTTCTGGCAGTGGCTCTTATGAAACACACAGAGAAGATTATAGTAAGTAGGTTAGTGGAGCAGGCAGACAGCACACAATGTGCTGCGCCCCCCAGCGCCCCTCGGTCACGGTTCCCTCTTCACTCCACATCATCTCTTTTCATTTCTCATCCTCACCTTGAAGCTCCAGGTCTTTTGGAAGCAGCACCTTTTCTATTTGTTGTCTCTTTACAATCTGTTTATTTCTTTTCGTTCGTCAGACTGTCCCGCTGTGCATCCTGCTATCCTGGGTGTCTTTCATCTGTCTGCTCTGTTCACTCGCCTGTTTGTCTCTCTCATGCAATAAACATCATAAGCAAAAGAAAAACACTTGCATCTCCTCATATCTCATGAGCAGAAATCTAAGAGTTTTGGTCTTTAACAAACATCACAGCCTGCAGCCTTTAAAACACGCACAAACTGTGTTTGTTACTCACCATCATGACGACAATCAATACGTTTTTGTCCTGTTGTTGAGTTCTCTATATTTTCTACATTCATCCCATCTTTCCTGTGTTCCCTCACGCTTGCTGAGTAACTAATAGCAACAGCCGTGACATTTTGACCCCAAACCCACGTAAACACAAAATGACGGTCCGGGTGGGTGCAGAGGCTCTGAGAACAAACACTGCATTTATCTGGAGAAACAGCGAGTGAATATAAATGTTTCATGATTTATTACAACTGGATTTGAACAATAAGAGAATGTTTTCTTAGAGCAAATTCCTGCTGACATATATATTTATATATAAATGTGAAGCAACAAAGATGAGAAACTGTGAACAAATGTTGCATTATAATATTTAGCATTTTTGTCATTTTGTGCATTTGGTCTTTTTTAGAATGATTAACCATAAGTATGCAAATATTATAGTAATATTTATTATTATAATTATCATGTCTTTTGATTGGACAAGTAAGGAATCACTTAGCAACGGACGACTGTAGCGTGACGTTCATGGGGTAAAATCACTTGTTGAAGTTTTTAAAAACACAATTGTAGATAAATGTCATTCTGAAAGTGTTTGAGGAGCGATTGATGAAGTGATGAAGTGATGAAGCGATGAAGCAATTGATATGTAGATGTTCCTCCTGGCTCTCAGAGATTTCCAGCGCGCACGAGGATTATTCCTGATCCTGCCTTCGCATGGTGCCGTAATCTCACTCCCTCCCTCTCCTGCTCTCTCTCTAATCCCTCGCTTTCCAAATCACTCTAATCTCCGCTGGTTTGAGCTGATTATCTGATGTGACTCCAGGCAACATGCTAACAGGTCAGTGTGTCAGTGTAAACACACACTCTCATCTTGTGTTATCGCCCTCTCACCTTTCATTCTCTCTCTCTCTCTTTCTCTCTTTCATGTTCTCCTCTCTGCCTTCAGCCCCTGAGAAACACTGTGTTGGTATCAGATGTTAAAATCATGCTACATGTCATTGTGTTTAAATTGGATTCCAGGGTATCTCCAAACATACTTCCAGAAAGTTTTTTAATCATGATGTGTCAAATAAACAAATAAAGTTTTTGTGCTTCTTTCAATCTCTTCACACACTCAAGGACAAAGAGCTCAGAAATGTGCAGAAATATCATTTCTGAACTAAAGAAATCTGGTCCTCAGTCAAATGTCAGCGACCAACAGTCTTCCTGTTGTGTTTGCTGTCATTTTAGGCTTCTGCTGATGTTATTGCAACGTTAGTTATGCATACTGATTCATCACACATCTGAAGAGTTACATAAACATTAATTCAGGCATGAACCAACTTGTCAAGCAGACAAACCCATTTAACGTCAAGTTAAAAAAATTAACTCAACTAGTTCAGATTTACCTCAGCAAACACTGAAAGAAACTAATAACTCAGTTTTTTGTGGACTTTAAACTAAATCTCTACCACTGTAAACTTCCACAGAACATCTAAAACACAAACAGGAGTAATAACATTTCAGAAACAGATTATACGGTCGCAGGTCATGTGGCTTCGGTCAACAAAAGCCTTTGACAAAACCAGCGGCTGCATATTTTTACCTGTTCCAGGAAAACAATTCATGTTTTAGTAAGCGAACAATTGTATAATAAAATTAAACACACCCATCAAAAGAAAGAGAGTGAAAGACAGGCACAATATAAAAAGGTTTTGACCCATTTTGTGAAGTGCAAAAACACAATATGTTAACAGGAAATGAACAATAGGTGACGAATGATTCGTCTCTGATTTGTCAGTCAAATTTTCCTGTAAATATTCCTGCTGGCGAGAGAAAGCAGACGCTTGCGTTGTCATCATCAGCGTGTGAAAGGGCAGGGATGATGTCGCCGTGGAAACGGGTGAGCGAGGGGGTCCGCGTGCCGAACCATGTGTTACTGACCCACATAACGCCAATCGCCAGCTGATTATCTGCAATGCCCAGTATGCTCACACCCTTATTAGTGTGCACACTACAACACACAGACAAACGTAAGGCAGTAAACAGATCTTGTCTCCATTACTTTCTCCTTTAAAGTGCAGTTAATAACCCTCATGTTTTGTTAACACTCTTTACTTTATGTCCTAAAACATCTTACATTTAAAAATATTATTTTATAATTATTATTAATTTTTTTATTTTTATATATCATTTTATGATTGTTGTTTAGCACGTTGCTATGCTGTTGCCAAGGTGTTCTAAGTGTTTCAGGTTGTTTTTAGCCTGTTGCTAGGCAGTTTCTAGGGTGTAAGAAAACTGGTAAATCTAATTTAATCCAGATATGATAAAACAAAGGCCTGAGAAAACAAGCCTGTTGTTTCTTCCTGTTGTATCTTTCACTCTGTTTCTCTACAGTATCTGATGGCCTATTTACTGTCACACCCTACAGAACTCTAACTCACCCCTCACTCTCTCTCTGTCTCTCTCTCATGCTTACATCTCTTGCTCAGGCTCATTTACTGTTTCCTACAATTTACGTTTTCTCTCTTTCTTCCTCTGTAACCGTTTGTTTGGTTCTGTCCTTATCTCACACAATTCCCCTCCATCCTTCAGAAAACCTCATCCGTCCATCTCCATGGTTACAGCTGTTCTACTTCCTTTAATTTCTGTTAAATGAGACGCTCTCAGTTTCATCGTATCATCTCTCGCTCTCAAACTCCAGAGGTCACGCAGAGGTCACACCTCTTCCTGTTCTGCCTGCTATCAGATCAAATTGTACAATAATCAATGAGAAAGAAATGAGGCACCGGTGAGAAACAGAGAGATCTGATGAGTCTCTTACATAACAGGACTGCAGTGTGAGCGCAGGTGTAGCACTGGAGCTGATGTCAAAGTTAAATCAGTATTCACAG
>JBAJNP010011305.1:0-15001 GCA_036877545.1 Yasuhikotakia modesta
GGTTTATAGCGTTTCTACTTTTAATTTGTTACTCTTTAACGCTGGTCTACATAATATCCACACCTGTCTGTGTAGAAGACGACCTTTAAACACCATAAATCCCAAATAACCTGCAAACTGAAACTGATGTCGCGTGTCTCTAGCATTTACTCTAGCATTAAAAACACAGTGTTACTGAACTAAAAGACTCAGGCTGAGTTTAACACAGTGTGCTAAATCCTCTGTGCTAAATTAACAGTTTCTGCACCACAATGCAAAACTTTTACTACATTAAACATCACATTTGGTTACAGAGTTTCTAACAGATCTAGGTTGTCTTTCAGAGCATGTTCGGCGCGGTGCCTGCGAGACAGTTGCCTTCTGCTATCCACCAGAAGCTTCTACCTCTGAAGTGAATCTTAACTCGTCTACGCTTTGATGTATAAACAGCTCCTTCATGCCGATTAGACTTATGCGCATCACTTTAGGCTCGGCCCCTCCCACCCGTGTCATTCTGGCGGGCTTATACCTGGGGGATTCCATTCTGCTGTCGTCAAGGGAAATCCTCATTAGCATAACAATGTTGAAGATGACAGTAATATTGCAGAGCAGCATGCCAAAGGGCTTCAGTAAATACAGTTCAGCGAGACCCCGAACCTGTAGCCGCTGCCTAAGGGTCCCTTCTTAATCCGTCGTGCCTGTGTCCGGACCCCCTGTCAGGACGGGGTGTGGATGAGGGTGGGGTACACCAGCTGGTTTGGTTGCTCCTGGCAGTGGCTTGATTTACCATCTGTCCAACCCTGCCACAAAAAAACACACCCTTTAATTTCCCTGTTGGTGTCGCTTTGATTTTACCAAACCAACAATTCCAGGACAGGCAAGATGTTGCGTGACAGCATGTGTCTCAGAGACAGTTTGGTAGATGTGTTGTCCATGCATTCATGTCCCATAGTGTAACTAAGAGCAGTGTTTCAGAACATGATGTGATAATTCATAAAATATTGTGATAACTAAAATGCAACTGAAACCCACATTGTGCTTTTAACCAGATTTCAGCATCTGATCTCACAGTCTGATGTTCTCGTGTCTGCAGGTGTTTCTCTCGATCAGACCACTTGGCTTTGCACATGAAGAGGCACATCTGAGGAGAAAACAAAGAAGCAAAGAGACAAGGAGGAGGAAGAGACAGAGAGGAGGAGAAAGAGAGGGATTAAGGGAAGGATCTGGATAAATCTCGGGCCGTTCATCCAGCCCAGCAGACGAGGCCCCATAAGGGACCAATAGAGGGCCATAATCGACCAATCAGAGCTTAGAAAAGGCCCTGAGGTTTGTGTGGTCAGACGTAAGTTAAGTAACTGTGAGGATGTTTATCTGACTGTGACGAACACACTGGAAATATGACTTTGAGAGAGTGCTGCCACATTTCCCTCAACAAGAAAATGTATTTGGTGTTTGCATAACACTCAAACAATGACTGATTAACTTCTGCTTGACTGTGACCTTCAACAGCATTCAGTCGAAATAAAATAACATGACAACTGAAAGCAGGCAGTAAAAACATTTAAAGTAATCTCATGATAAGAAACTGCTTACAGAACATCTGGAGAGAGCCACACTCATAGGACAACAATCCAAAGAGAATTTCGTTCTGTAAACGGTTTTCTGAGGCACAATTTATTTGTTTGTCCGTTTTGAGGCAGGATTATCCATCCACCTGGAATCTGCCAAGACACAACCAACATCCGAAGTGGAGCAGAGGAATCTGGATTTAAAAGGCGACACAACGGAACAGTTTATTGTTTTTTGCTCAGACGTAAATGCAGACTAGATGCAGTGGAGGAAACAGTCCTACCTTTTACAAACATGAAAAAATCTCTCTTTTAAATCCTTCCTGGCCAAACAAAAGCCACGCAGCGACACTTTCAGACTTTTTATAAAGAAAAAAAACCCAAGAGATCTTTTTGAATGATGACTGCGTTATATGATTAAAGATTTTTTTGCGTTTCTCCTGTGGATGTGTAAAAAATAGAAAAAGAATAAAGGAACAGAATTGGACCAAAAGAAGCTGCCGCATGCACAGACAAAGAAGAGATGGTTTCTACATTGGCACAAACGGCGCTTGTGGTGGACTTCATTTCTAAATGTGCAAACTGTGTCACTCAAAAAAACAAAAGAGAAAAGCATTGTTGTTGTTGCACACGTTTGAGCTTTTCTCATTATTTACTCGGAAACGTTCTCATAACGTTTTTTTACGACTAGCATGAAACAAGGGATGTGACAGAATAAATGACTTGCATTTTAACGGAGAGGGACGAGGTCTCAACAGTCCCTAAACACTTTCATTTGGATGGACAGAAAGGTTGTGTGTGAATATAATTTAGCTGGTACAAAGAGTGACATCTAACATTTGAGAGGCACCGACATTGTTAGACTTTGTGACGCGGTTCAGATGTTTCACTTTTTTTGTTTTTTAAATGACTGTCTGCCTTGTTTTGCAGGTAAAAGCGGCTGTGCTAGTAAAAGTGAGGTTTAAATGACATACAATCAAGAGTTTGATCAGGAGATTCTGATGAAAGCTGTTATTGAGGGAAAGTTTGTGTGATTGAAGCCCTGCAGATATACAATCAAGCAGACAGCTGAAAGACTTTCTGCCCCAGAAAAACCCCACAAATATCTGTTATTAAAGGGTTAGTTCATCCCCAAAATAAAACATGGTTATTTCAGTCCAAACCTGCATGACTGAAGGCCTTTATCCTCATGGAACACAAAAGGTTTTCTGAAGAACGTCCAGAGTTCTGCTCAACCAACAATGACAATAACAGAGAACTTCATCTGTCGACTCTAAAAATGCCAGAAGGCACCACAGAAGTAGTTCACACATGTTGTGAGGTTCATTTCATGTCCTCAAAAGTCATACAGCAGCTTTGTGTTCTCATCATTTGTGCTGGCATGTGTACAGATGAGCCTCAATAAAGCTAAAAACACGACATAAAACATGTCAAAACTTTATCTTTAGTTTAAAGCCTTTTTATAGGACATGAGTTACTGCTCACTGAACGGAGAAACAGCAAAATAAATTTGTGAGTGAGAGAGGACAGAATTTTATTTTTGGGTAAACTAGCCCTTTAAAAACTAAAAGATCCTTTTTCAAGATTGTATTGTGGTGTAAATCAGAATGTCAGCAAAGACAATGGGGCCAAATGATTGGACACTAAGGCCCAAATAAGATGTTGAACAACAACTCAATGCATAAAACTCATACTGTAAATAAACATCAAGATCGGACACATCGATGCTTCCATTATTTAAAACGGATAAATACCTAAAAACAAATGCAACAACAGATTTAAATTTTAAGGTTTTTTGAACAGCATAAACCATTTCAATTAATTATCAAATATCCTACGTGAGAATGTTTAACATGTAGAGAACAAAAACACCATCTGGCTCAAACTTCACCAAAAACAGGCGACAGAGAAGATTAAAGTCGTGTGTCTGAAACTTGTGCTTCTCACTCACTCATCTCACACGTTCCTGCCGCTGCTCTGTGTGACAGAAAGGCATCATGGGTAATAAGCACTGGTCAGCCCCTCAATGGGGTGGAACGGAGCCCCACACTTCTGCTGACCAGGAGATCTTATCACAACTGCCCGACACACTCAGTTTCACCCGTGGGTCTGGTTTCATCTTGCCTCCCTCCCGTCCACATTAGCAGCACCAGGAAAAACACAGACACAAGATCTGTGGAGTGCAGACCACCGGAGTCACGCACACCTGACCTCAGAAAGACCCTCACACAGTCGGTTTTCCTGCTAAAGTCAAAGCGTGACGCTCACACAGACTGCAACAGCATGTTATTTCTGTACCACAATCTCTTCAGATTGTTTAAATACAAGAAACTTAATTGTGGATTTATAGACTGTGGGCTATGCAGAGTAAACAGTTAAATAAGACGTTTTTCCATGAGTCTGCCTGCATCACACACACAAATCTGAAAAAACTACATGAACCAAATCATCTGGACACGTTTCTGTGAGCTTTACACCAACGGCTCAGGAGAGAAACACAGTATTCATAACATAAATCTCATAGAAAATACGCCATTATACATGTATATATGCTACTGCACCCTTTCAGTCACAACACACCGCGTTCTCCAGTAGTTTTATGAGCGTTTATTCACTTTAAAAGCACATTTCTCCAAATTCAGTCTCAAACCTCATCCAGCAGGACCAATTAGAGACGTTACCTTGGCAAAAAGCAGCTAATGAGTTTGTTTTAATGGTCCGGGAACCCCAGCGAGGGCTTGTTGTCGGCTGTTTTTGGACTGTTTTATGTCTTTGGTCTCTGGAGTGTGTATAAACCTTCTGCCTTTTACACACTTAAACAGCAGAGACGACTGGCTGACCTCTCATCTCCTGGGATAATGCAATTATTTGTAATTACTGACGCACTCTTGCAGGAACGTTTTTACATAGTAAAATTACTGTAAATTTGCAGCTAAGTTTCAGCAGGAGACGAGACGCCAACAACAACACAGGGAACATTTAATTAGGAGTTTAGGAGAAACGATTCGTGCAACATAACGTACAATTTCATATCTCGCAACACTACGATTGTTTGGTTTGACAGAATTGTGCATTATTGTTTCATTCAAACATGCTCATTGTTTATGCACTATTCACAGAGAGCATCGTGTTTTCATGCCCCGCTAAACGCTGTGCTTTACAGGTGGATGTCTGAGGCTGATAAACAGAGTGATTTCCAGTGTCTGTTGCACTTGTAATGTAGTATTCCAGTAGAACTCCAGTAGTATTCCAGTTAAAGCATTCTCCACATTTCCGGCTGTAAATGAACTCCGATCCGATTCGTGGGCTTTCTGCAGACATTTCACGCGTCTCACTTTACTCCTGTATTTATGCTGTTCTGCTTTGGGTTGGTTTGTTTTCTTTGCTGTAAAAAGTGTTTGCATATATTATTTGTATTATATGATGTTAGTATGATAATGTTCTTTATTAAGGAAAAAGGAAAAGAGTTTATTTTTGTTACCGGTTTGTTTCATAATTCTTTTTTAAATTGGTATTGTAATATATCTATGCAAGAACCGTTAGGTGAAGCATTTTTATTTAAGAATGTCATTATGTGTAATAAATGGTAGAATCTGTGGATCTTGTGCTGTTGTTTTTAACCTCCCAAAAGTTCAAGTGTCTGATGTGTGAATTTCCTGCAAATACAAGTTTTTTTTCCATTATGGAAAAGCAGAAAACCTCAGTAGCCCAATGAGATTAAAAACAAATCCTCTTAAATTCCTCTAAGCAGCAAATTATGAGTCCACAGGATAAACTCAGATTTCTTTTGTACAATTTCTTCAGCAGATTGTGATATCAGTCTCACCGGATACTTTAGGACTCATATTACAATACATACAAAACTCACTAATCAGATTTAACTACTAATGAGAATATTAATGAATTACTAGTTACTGTCAAACTCATTTTACTAGATAAACTAATGGCTTCTAATGGTTCTTTGCAGCTATTTGATTCTTAACTACAACATTTAAAATGCTCATAAATAAAACCATCTCTCCATCTCTCTCTCTCTCTCCATCTCTCTCTCTTTCATGAAAACAGATCCAGTCTCTGTATTTTTTTGTGGACTGTGCTTCAATTTCAAGCGCTGATAGCTGAGCTGATGAAACAGAGTTTCTCAGTCGTTTATTAGGCGCTTCCCTGTGACAAACAGATAACGGGGTAATTCAATAACTAATGGATAATTAGGGTGCAATTACGTACAAGAAAATGGCCTCGCACAGTATATTAATTCTGCAAATGTATTCGCTACGGATTATTCCCAAACGGTTTCTCATCTATAACTAATGTACATAATTGAAACGGACACCCTCATCTTACGATTCATTCACTTCTATCTGTCTGTCTTATTGCCCATCATCGTACAATTACTGTGACATGATGATTCGTGTCTAGTGTGCTTTGGGGAACAGTTTGTGATGGAGACAGATCTCTGATAACACACTCCATTCACTTAAAACATGACTCTCATCAATACAGTCCTAACACAAGCTGCTTTCCATTGGTCAGAGGCTTCTGTAAGTCTATAAATCATAACATGCATTATACACCAAAACAAATACTGTGTTACAGTAATGAGAACTACTGTTAAGATTAACTTCAACAAAAAATGGTCACAGATCAGAGGAGCTTAAAGACAACAAAAGTAATCATTGTCTGTGTCTCTGAAGGGTTACAGAGAGTGCTAAAGTTGAGCCAAATTATGATTTAAATCAATAATATTTGAATATGGCAATAATGTCATATGTGTGACATCAATTTATGCCACTTGTCACTTTATTTCTGTGAGATGCAACCTAAAAACATTCTTCTGTCTGTGACGGCAGCATATAAATACACGATGATGTCTAATGAGTGTGAAATGAACAACACTCTTCATGTTGTTGTTTTCAGACAGATTTACTCACTCAGCTCCTGCCCTCAGATTAAAATGTGAACCAAGCTTTCATATTTTGCCTGAGCTGAGATTCTGTCTGTGCGCTTTAAACAAAGACTCCAGTCTCCAGAGAAATCTCTCATGGGCAGGGAGTTGAGAGAGACATGACAGAGCACAGTTGCTCTGGGGCTTTAATGCCTGGATACGGGGGGGTGGGGGGCTACAGGGGGATAGGGGGCAACAGGGATGCACAGATCAAAGTCACCGACTGGAAATAATACAGGAAAATCTACTTTTTCTACTTTAATTGTGCTTTGAAGATGGTTGCATTGAGTCTTACAGGTTTATTGAATCATTTGTGTCCTGTAATGCGTTTCTCGTGGATGTGATAGAATGAAACTATATTTTTTAGACAGCTAAAAAAAGTGCTGATAAAGTTTGTGGGTGTTACAGTAAATGTTACAGTAAAACATGACATCAGCAACAGTGAGGAGATCTGAAACCATCTTTACATGACTATACAAGAAATAAACTAAATCTAAAAATGTTATGTGGGGGCAGAGCTAGATTTCAGCGAATAACACATTATAAAACACACATTTTAAGACATAGCAATATGTGCAATTCTTCTAAAAGACTCAATGCAACCTAAAGCATACGAGCACAATACAAGCTTATCTTTTCTTCTAGTGAAGTAAATGCCATATTTATTGGGTAAACTGTTAACAGGATAGACGGACTTCACAGCTAAATGGTATCAAAATACAATATTATTCTCACATCTGGCCTGACCACTGATAACACACACACACATACACACACATCTCAACACACACAACGCCCTACAACCCCAAGGTCTCTCCAGATCTGAGATTCAATGAGGTTTCTCACATACATAAAACACCAGTGCCCTCCAAAACTGCCCCAAATCATCACTGTTACCCCTTGATTCCAGTTTCAATTTAATCAAAAAGTCAATAAAATAAATGCACCGTGTTTTATATCTGCACTGGTCTGCTCTCCAGTACCACAGCTCCATATCAGAAACACATACAGAGATTCCTGCAAACAGCAAATCTGACCCAACACTGAGTTCACGGTATTTGTATACAGCTCTACTGTACTGGTATATTTGTGAGCAGGTTCTGCAGCGCGTCTGACCACGACACACACACCGGCGTCACAACATCCTCATCACCTGCATCATTCCAGATTTGGAAACTTGCTGGAGCAAGAACGAGAGACACAGCAACATCAATCAAACAGTAAAGTGAAGTCTCACTCTCTCTCTCTGTCTCTCTCTCTCTCTGTCTCTCTCTCTCAGTGTCTCTCCCTCTGTCTCTCTCTCTCAGTGTCTCTCTCTCAGAATGCTGTAGTTTGACCTTCACTTCCCTCTGGCTGTTTGCTGCACACTGACAGCATATAATCACTGAAGCGTTTCTGTCTCAGCAGCCGTACGAGTCGATGTTTAATTTATACCAGCTCTGAATTGCGCCGGCGTTAGTGGCTTTGTGCCGCGTCTCTCTCTCTCTCTCTTTCCCTCTTTTTGTCAGATTGGTGTTTTCTAATGGAGTCTGACAGTCCGTATCAAGTCTATTTAAAACTTAATTCATTCAGGCACCAAAACAAAGAGGTGAATTCTTCTCCGGGCCTAATTGAATTAGTCCTTTAACTGAAAAGCTTGGTGTGATTAGAATGAAATGTGTTCTTGAATTCAAATGCACCTTTCTCAGGTGAACGACAATGTTGGCCAAGCAAGTGTGCGTTCAATGAACTTAAGTATAAATATACACACATATATATATATACACGTTTCACAGACCATCAGGACAGTTTTGGAGCGAATAAATGATTTAAAGCATCAAAATGTCAAACTTTGCTTTAGTTTTCCAACAGAGCTTTACTTCCAAACATCAAACGTCCTGCTTCTGATTGGCTCATACACTATGGAAGCTGCGATCTGATTGGTCTGATTAAAGCCCACCACCGCACCTAATCCTAACCATTGTAGCTAAACAGGGGGGTGGTCATTTCACAGGGGGTCAGATTTCAGAACCACACTGGCCTTTTGGCATCGCTCAGATGTTGTCAGTCCGGTGCTATGGGTGCAATCAAAAAGCGGTCCAAGAATCCAGAGGCTTTAGAGTTGGTAATGCAGAGAGACAGCCCTTACAAACCCAATTGGAGGCAAAACTGGAAAATCATTGGGATCTGTCAGGTATCTGGCTGTGGCTACAGGACATTATTGTCACATTTGACAGTGTTTACAAGCCTGCCAAGTTAGAAATAGTTCAGCTTATCTCACACTCACCACAGCTTTATTATAAACAGCGCTGCCACGCTACGTTACTGAGAGCCGTAGCTCTGTTTCAGAGTCTGTTTGTCACACATCCCTGTTCTCTCCATTTGGCCTCACAAGAGTTCAATCACATTTTCACGACCGTCACATGATTACTGTAGCCGAACATCAATTACTGAACTATCATCCCTTCAGCATGCAAATGTATCACAGATCTGTGGACAGTATAAAGACCACAGCAGCCACAGGTAAAACCGCGGCCGGCACGTCATTAACATGCAAAGATCCTGTAACTTCAGTTTCAAGAACATAAATGATGGTTCTCATGAAGAACAGCAGCTTATTGGTACAGTGACAGTGTGACATTTTTAATGCTGTGGTACATCGATATTAAACATGACACTGAATATTCATGGTATTAATAAAAGCTTTTTGACTCAAAATTTCACACGTTCCTCAGTTACTGCTGTTACAGTAAAACCACATCATAGATTATTTAACATGAATCTGCAAAAGTCATAGTAAAATTTCACACGTTCCTCAGTCACTGATGCTACAGTAAAACCAAGCGCTCACAACAACACTGCTGAGATGGTGGAGCCTCAGACACAAGCCGGTGAATCTTCATCTGAGCTCTTAACACGAGGACGGAGGAGACAGCAGAAAGTCAAGTGGATCGTTGACAATCAAAATAAACATCTCATCACCAGCACTATTGTATTCTTTTGTGTTCCCCTGCCAGTCAGAAAGAGCCCAAATATTCCCAATGATTGGAAGTGTGTGGAGACGACGGTCACAATGAACAGCTAATCATCCCAGATGAATGCAGGAGACGTTCCCTCATTAGTCAGCATGTCTCCTGAGAGCTAGAGCCACTTCACTCACACTCTTACTCAAATCTGTCCTCATGTGGAGGAATCACACATGCATTAAACACACAACCTGACTCAATGCACACATCTGTGCTGCTGGTGCATTAGTGAATATTATCCATCACCTCCGATCTCAGCCAAAGCTCATGTCACATCGTAATATCTGATGCATGTGCTGCGTCCATATCTCTGCTTGTCCATGTGTTTCTACAGGATTAAGCGTTTGTGCATGTAAACAAACGGAACGTGATGCAGTTACTGAAGTACTGAATCATGCATGCATGCCATATGAACTAATGCATATACACACAACTGCATTTCACGTGCACGTCTATATCTACTCGTTTAAATACACGCATGTCTGCATGCGCGTGTTATTCAGGCTGTATATGTATATAGAGATCCTGACGTCACACAAAACGGGAATAAAAGTCATTCTGACACGTTCATCGTGATAAACGTCATAAGTAACATCCTCTCACCTCTGTCGTCACTGGGACACGTTTAATCCGCCTGATGTCTTATGTTTTAATCTCCTCGTTAGTTTGGCCTCATGTGTAAAAACTCTCCACCTGTTGTTTGGTGACGCAACGCAGCGATCCTGACATTTGATTGGCTGTACGGGACACACCCTCCCAGCGATCGAGGCGCTGATTGGTCATCAGTGAGGACGGAGGCAATTTTCAAAAGGGTGAGTTTATGCAAATGTTGGTCATTAATGTGTAAATAAATTACAACATATGCTAATTCCGTCCCTTCATTTGCATTTGCATTGTTTTTGCATAGTAATACCCTTAGCAACCACACAGTCACATTAATAAACACACCTTAGCAACCCCTTAACCACGAGTCCTTCTGCATTTTCTATAGAACATACACACATATAGTTTATTATTATATTTGCATGCATAATTTCTTTGTTTCTACCTCTGCATTCAGTATAAATCATAAACACGCAAATAATGTTTTTCACACAACACATACATTAAGTCTCTCTGTAGCTCCACACAGGCAGTGAAGTTTTGTGTCCTATATTCTTGTTCTCTGGGCCTATGCATAATGCAGGATACTGTAGCTTTTCCATTACACTCTCCCCATTGCCATGCCCATAAAAATAGATCCATGGAAGTCCACACAGTTCTGCTTCATTATTTTATCATGTGTCTTTTCTCTTCTCCTCGTGCTGGTGTAACGTGTGTGTGCCACAGCCCACGGTATCAGAGCTGTACGTCACCTGCAGGACAGATGTGTTGTGTAAATGTGTGCAGATAAGCTGTGGGTGTTAAATCGTGCAGAGAAATATCTGTCTATCTACCTCTGGTTCCCATGTCTCATGTTTACTGTAGAAACGATTGCGCTGCGTGTCATGATAAATCTCAAGATTAAACAGATGTGTACACATACATTTGTGGAAAGGATAAACGAGAAGTTTTTAAATCAAATGCCTTTATTTTCACGGTAACACGCTGGTGACAGACGGATGGTTTCAGATACTGCATGTTTGTTACTGATTGATCATCAGGCCTCTGTGATCGGCTTTCTGGTCATTTGTACAGAAACTGCATTATACAGATACTGACACAAGCTCGGGAACATCTGAACGTTCATCAAGTAAAGCAGTGCTAAAAAACAAAACAATACAGCATCTACAGTCTGATGAAATCTGATGTTATTCTGTTTAAATAATTAAGAGGATAAAATTCTTAAACGCTTCAACAATTCCAAAGAATGTTTTAATTTTACATTTTAGGAGAAAGATACTGAACTCACTTTATTTGGACCAAAATGAGTTGAAGTTGTCATTTTGAGGTTGTGTTTCCTCCCTCAAGGTCATTAATTCAACACACTGTGTGTGTGTGTGTGTGTGTGTGTGTGTGTGTTTTCATTTCAGTTCTGATATTTCAAATGTATTGAATGTCCATGAAAAATGTCAAAATAGCAGCAACGATTGTAATCTGCACACACACAGAAACACACACAGAAACACACTCACACACACACACAATGTATATCAGTGATTGCGTTTATCCTATTAATAGCGGAATAAAAGAATAACCTTTCTGATTTACCATTATATATTCAACGAGTTTATCATGTCCCATGGGCTCCTACACACCAGCTGCTCTGACTCAGGGTCACCCCTGCTCCACACACACACACACACACACACACACACACACACACACACACACACACACACACACACACTAGGTTTCTATGCTTTTTGGGGACATTCTATAGACATAATGACTTTCATACTGTACAAACTGTATAAAAAATCTCCTTACCCCAAAGGCAAAACCATTTTGCATTTTTACGTCAAGTATTATTTAGCTTCATATAGTGTGTGTGGCTTTTACTTTCCTTGTGGGAACATTTGGTCCCCACAATGGTAGAAAAACAAGAATACACACACACAAATTCAGCACGTCACACTAAAAGCACAAGGGTTTATGGGTAGTGTCAGTAAAGCACCACTCAACAGATAAAACAGCTGAAATAGGTTTGTGAGGGACCTGCAGACTCTGCCTCATTGAAACATGAGGTGCTGGACCTCGTTTTCACACCACTGGAAATCAAGTTGTATGAGAGTCTACAGGCAGAACTCTTGTAACACCACATCTCAGCAAAAGCAGCCACACGTCAACAGCGCTTCTCTCCCGGCGGAGGGCCGGCGTGTCTGAGGCTCAGAGGTGCTAATTAGCATCTATTTCTCATTCATAGCTCACAATTGTGATCCCAAATTAAATCTGATGTCACCATGCAACGTTTTTAGATGTATACCATTAATACTCAAAGCCTTTGGGTCATTTGTGGTGGATGGTAAACATGTTTGGCTGCGAGCAGTTGGTTCTCTGAACACATAGAGCTAGGCTGACATCTGCTGTTCAGAAGCTGTAATGCATGTACAGAACTTCACAAGAGAAGAAGAAAGTGCCTCCAAAAGCACATTTGGACACAAGTTTTTTTGCATTATCAGTGATATATAGTAATCATCTGTCATAACATAAATAATATAATGCACATAACAACACCAACAACTGCAAGAACTGAGGAGGGGTCCGTTATAAAGTCAGAAATGAAGAATAGAGACATTTTGTGTGAGATAAACAGCTTTATACAACCATCAGTGTGAAAAACCAGCTCTTACCCAGTCAACAGTCACAAGCAAGCAGCAAAGCATGTGATTGATGGGAAAGAAAGTGACAATGAAAGTCCAGAGAAGCGTAGAGCAGAAACTGTCTAGTAACAGCAGTGTAACTGATAAACAACGTTCCCAGTTTCCGGCGGTGTGTTTTCTCTCCAGGCCTCTGGTGTCCAGAGGAAAAAACTACGGGTCAAATAAATAAAATTCTCTTATTGTTTTCTCACACTTCATACTTCATATTGTTTCTGTGAAGATTTAGTATTTCTGTGCTGTACTTTTGAAAACACGGCCCCACTAAAGTAATTAATGCTATTTTTATGCCATATTTAAAGTCTTTTTGTGCACTTAATATCTTCCCTGCTGCTGTAGCTCAGTCAGTAATCAAACTTAACGCCGAGTCCAGTTATAAAACACGAGTTAAACTGGGTTGTTGCATGTTTAGGATCTGACTGTCTGATAATGTCTAGATTAATAACATTACAGATGGACAGTCGGTGCCCTAAACGTTTGGTACATTCAGCACAAATATCAGCTAAAGCACTAATACAAAACAAACAAAAATGCTTTGTTTAAATATCCCATAACAGAAGCATAAACATAAACATGATATGCTTTCATTTTTTCTGTTGATTTTCTACAATTTGATGGACCTTATAAAAACCCTGCAGCAGTTTCAGCTGAGCCAGTTTTACTGGAAGTGATATTAAATGTTCCCAATACAAAACAAAACAGTTTTACGGCAGTGATTCATTCATTTAATGTCTGTAATGTATTTATACTGTTTTCATGGGACTGATGGTCATCGACTGATGAAACACTTTCAGAATTCAGGAGAAATTTGGGTTTAAAGGGTATAAAATGATTTCACATCTGAAAACATTCATTACAGTTTTGATGTGATGAAACAGAAACATTAAAAACAACATGGAATAATATTTACAACTGTTTAATTTCTGTAATATAGCTATAAATGAAAACTTGACTTTTAGGAAATGTGTTGTATTGTGCGAAACAGGTGATACATGCCCAAACAAATGCCAGATCTGAATGCAAATTCATGTGAAATTTCATCTACTAAAACACCATCATTTATAATGACATGCATTGATCAATGGTGAATAAATACACCACAGAATTTAAAGCAAACAGGGTCACTTTGAAGTTCATGTTGACTTTAAGGTTGTGAATAACTTTGTGACCATTCCAGCAAAAAAAATGACATGCCCTTTAAAACGCTCGTGTCGTATGTGAGTTCAGAACAGCCGTCTGAACAGAACACTTCATACACAGACAAACAAACATACAAACAAAAAGTGAGAATACATACATTTAAACAGAGTGTATCTGTGAATAAAGAACAGAAAGACGCTGCTGTTTTTCTCGTGTGTGACGACAGTGTCTGAGGCGATTGGAAACTGCAGAAACCAAAGCATGAAATTTTTTAGGCCTTGTCTTGTATTTTCATAAAAAAGGTCCTTCATAAGATAAAAAGAGTGTCAGTGTATCAAAGTCATTTGGGTTTAAATCATTATAATATATTATCAGCATCACTTTGAACTTGTTTAACAAATCCAGATAAGTCCAGGATACATTCATACTTGCTTCTATCAAACCGGTTTGTCTTTCTGTGTGTGAAATTGACTCTGATCCTTTACTCCAGACCGAAGGTGCTGGTCTCCTCCGCTGCGGTCAGGATCTTCTCATACAACATGCAGAAGGTGGGATAGGGCGGGAGGTCGAGGCGATTGAAACACGTATGAGCTCTACAAGAGACGGTTAAGACACACAATTCAGGTTTGTTGACAGAAAGAAACTGGGTTTAGCATCTTCAGCACAAACACACAGCTTCTGCCATCTTGTGGAAAATACAAGCAACACACTGTATGCCTGTGCTGTTCATTTAAATGAGATGATCATATAAAATGTCCTGACAAATACTAAGTTAGGGTGGAGCATAAACTGACCAATAGCCTTAAGTTTATGTTACAGTCTCGTATAACCATGATTTTTCAATTATTATTCGTTGTTGGTGGATTTAGGAGGAGGGACATTTTAATTAAATTAATTATTTAAGTGTTTGATTTGAGGGGCAGTTTACCTGGGCAGTGAGGTAATTTTACCCCATTTCTCCACACAGAAGCGCCGCGGTCCGTTGCTGCCGCGCAGGGAAGCGAAACCCTCATACGGGATGCTGGAGGTCCCCGTCACAAACTGAGACAAACAGAGACATTAAAC
>JBAJNP010011306.1:0-15000 GCA_036877545.1 Yasuhikotakia modesta
TGTTTGAAAGGCTTGAGTATCCCAGGGAGAGGAGCTACCAGTGTGCCAGCAGAGAGAGAAAGAGAGTTAGACAGCACGAGACGATGATGGGGCTCCTGGTACCAACGGATGCCCAAGAGGAGTCAGTCTCCATATGTCCATGCATTCAACCAATAGTGCTGAAATCCTATCTTACACACACACACACACACTGCGTGTGAAGCTGTCTGGTCTCAGGCTGCCACTGAGTGAAGCTCTATTCTCACTGCCACACCACTGGAACTGGTTTAGCTTTCACTTCGCTTTCTCTGTTGTGCTATTAAGCTAATTAGTTGGACTGGAGGAATCTAGTGGCAGACAGAAGAGGTGTGATTCACACCTTACGGTTACTACGGTAACTCTTCATCCGAATCGTATGCAAATGTTTCCAAAGTGTGATGTACGGAAAGCTGTATCAATGTTGCTGTCGTGAAGTGACTGATGCAAGAAATCACTCTCTGATTGTTTGTAAATTATATATAAAATATTTCATTTATCTAAAGTAATGTTGAGTACCACACATGCAATAACAATATACAATGGTTTATATAAATAATAAAATGAATAAATAGTAATATTTCAATAATCTTTCAAAATATATTTCAAGAAACATTTCATGTTCTATTTTTTATTATAAAATGCCATAATATCTACTATTCCATATTACATACACACTATATGTGTTTTCTGCTTCTAATAAAGTCTATGGGCACACAGCAATTGCCCCATTAACTTTTATTCATTGTGTATTACGGTCAACATACTGTATATTTTACCATTTGATTATACTGAGTTACTGATTACTGATACTCAGATGCTGTCAATAAAACTACACTTGTATTTCAATTGAACCGAGGTGCATCTGAACACAGGTAAAGTCACACCTGGCATTTTCAGCTCTGTATGTTCAGTCATCAGTCTTTCTCATAAAGCCATCCAATATTTCTCAGATTAAAGGCCAACGCTTTTAATTTGGAAAAGGCTTTGGCCGCGCTGGAGCAGTTTTCCCACAGGCTTGTCTCATACTGTGTTCCATTATCTTGATTGCGAGATGTCAGATGAAGACTATTGTTAACCATAACTAGCGGTTTCGCTGTAGGGGTGAACAAAGCCAACTGCAGCCCGAGGTGATGCCAAGAAATCGGGACAACTGTCTCCAACCACCTACTGGTTGACTAGTTGGGTTTTGAGGTGGCTGGCATGTTTAATAATCCGTGCCTAAGTGAAAAACAAAAAGGATAATGTTGGCTTTACAGTCAGTGTTTTAGAGGGAGTTTTGCCAAACAGGCCTTAATAGACACATGCTACTGTACGTTTGCAGACCTGCAGCATCCCTCTCAAGTGTATCAGTGAAATTGTGGGAAATTGAAGGCTTGTGCCTTTAATTTTATTGCATGATTAAATCCTAAACATCTTAATGGCTTTTGCAGAGGAGGCCTGTGAGGTCATGACAGATGCCTCAGATCAGGTAATGACAGTAAACAAAGGTGCGTTTTCCCAGAATGCCCCTCTAAATGCAGATTCTTGGGACGCCACTGGAGAAAGGTCAAATGTTATGTGGCATAGTCTGTTTGGCACTCATACACATGCGTACGTACACACACTGTCCAGAGCGAAGCACCAGACCTCCATCAACCGTCTCACAATGTCGCTTTTGTTCTGCGTTATTAACTGAGAGAATTCCTCCGCTTTAAGCTTTTATTAAAAACTTGGTGGGGTTGTGCGCAAGGAACCATTTCAGAAGAGGGTGAATGCGGAGTTCATCCGTCCCAGCAGTGTGGAGAGAAGAAAGAAGGAAAAGAGAGACCAAAAAACCTAACGAAGACAAATCTGGCACTTTCAGGCACAAAATATTGAGAAATATGTTTTTTCTATCGTTTTTTATAAACGGTCAGTGAAAGGATGTGCTAAACCTTGAGAAAGTGTTGACCTTCACTTTCAGAAGGTTAAATTAAATGTTACATAAGCTGTTTATTTTCTCAGAGGTTTTACCAAAATATGGGACATCTCCAAACATGAAAAAATGATTTTTGTTTTTTTTATTTTTTGTAAAAATATGTTATTTTTGTTTACAAGCAACACAATTAAATAGATAAGTTATCTTATGAAAAATATAAATGAAATAAAAAAACTACACCACAAGTGACAAACTTTGACTGCAAGTTTAGCAGAAGTAAAACTACCACTCAGCTGGTCACTAGGTACTGTAGTTAGTTTATTTAACAGACACTTTTATCCAAAGCAACTCACAGCGAACACAACGTATATGCATTTTTGTTTTATCAGCACTTGCATTCCCTGGGATCGAACCCACAACCTCTGCGCTGCTAACACAATGTGCTACCAGTTGAGCTACAGTAACACTCATGCCTGTCATCACTTAGAAGTTATTACAAATATTTATGATATTAAAGCTCTGTTACAGATATCTGATGTGTTAAAAAACTAGCTTCTTTTCATGATTTATTTTAACAGTAAATCTAACAACAATGTGACACGTCTAACATCAAAAAGCTGTTTTTTTTCTTTTTCAGTATAAAATCACTACTGTAACCCCAGTGCGCTTTACTGGTGGAATGTGTCATCTGCACTCTGGATTCTCTTTAAGTGCTGCCTCTGTCTGACACCACGTAGCTTTTAGCTTAAGTAACCGCCGGTCATAATTTTTCCCTCCTTCTCTCAGCAGTGCCACTACACAGCTACTGATGGTATTGAATAAATGTCAGATGTCTTCCACCCCGCTGTCTGCTCTGAGAGAGAGAGGATGGGAGAGAGAGAGGATGTAAGAGAGAGAGGTGTTGCCTTATTCATGGTGGGCGGGCGAGTGGGGGAGGGAGAGTTTGTTTGTGAGCCATTATCTTCAGCCATCAATCAAATGCGAGGAGCGCACGCCATAAGTGTATCGTTTGACTGTGTGCAGGTGTGTGTGTTAGTATCTGTATCAACATGGACATCCGGTGAGATGATCCTTATTTTTTGAATGACATAGAATGCCTTGATGCATGAATTTGAATGCATGTCATTCATAAAAGTTCTGCATATTCCCTGAGTTATCTGTTAGTAAATATTCTGGCTTGTTTGATAATGCTCTCAGTTCCCATTAAATGTAGCACTTTCAACTCTATTTAGCAAGTGACATTTAAAATCAATCCACAAATTATGTTTCTCCACACTAAGTTCACAAACAGTTCCTGTGTGAACCAGCAAATAACAATAACTCGCTTTTCATCGCACTTTAAAAAAAATTGTGTCAGAAATGTACTACAGTTAATTATTTTAGTCATACATCCAATGTATACGATACGCCAGCTCGTGTTGTCTTGAAATGAACCAACTGAACACATTCCCTAAAATGAATCTGACTTCTCAAGGCTCAAGTTTTTCTTTTCCACACACTATAAACAAACAACAGAAGCAAAATTAAATGAAACATAACTGGCAGTTTTCCCCTAAGAAACTTTCATTTAAAGGTGCCTGGACATGTGTCTACCATGTGGAGCCCAAATTCGTCATCAAGTAAACCACACACAGACACACACACACACTCACTTATACACACACATACTTCACTGTCATATTAAAAGGCTCCATCAGTACTGTTGTTCCAGCTGAAATCACCATTTAATCCTTCCTCTTTAAATGTGGCCACTTCCTTTATCAATCCTCTATGCTGTGAGTCTGTATTGACTCTGCACTCAACATGTGATGAGTCAGTGATTTACCACACGGGCAATGGACAGAGAGAGAGAGAGAAAGAGAGAGAGAGAGAAAGAGAGAGAGAGAGGCTGCCGTTCCCTGACAACCCATTGAGATATGACTCTATGTGCGCCTCTTAAAAATAGCAGCTCTCTGATAAACAGCGTGCTGTCCATTTAACCCACAGCTAAGACACACACATAAGCTCCACTGCGCTTAGGTTGAGACGTGATAGGTTCAAAGCATTTCAGCAATGAGACCGACTCTGACAGCCTGTTAGCGGTGAGCGGATGCACATGTCCAGACCTCCAGAGTGTGAGAGAAAACAGACTGAGAGATTCCTTATCTCAGTACACACACACACACATTTACAGTCTTTCTGTGTCTGTGCGCTCTACCCATAATGCTCAACACACACTAAACAAGGTAAACACATAAACACACAGTTCAATCTTTTGTATCTCGTTTTTCCATTACACACACTTTTCAGTGTAACTTCATCTTTCATTGGTTGTCTTACACTCCTTCACAGATGATGAACCAATCACATTACAACAGATTCTGGTTGGCTTACAGAACATTTTATCTAATAATTACAATTCATTTTACAACATGTAATTTAGTTTTACAAAATGAATAGCATTGAGTCAAAATTCTGACTGGATGAGCTGTGTTTAAAGCCACTGTAAAAATCTAGCTTTAACGCCACCACAAAAAAATCCTAATAGATTTAATGCAACAAGTACAACGTTCAGACAAACTCAACTATTTGTAAAACTGACGTTGCTGCTATTTGATTACGGCCCTTTCCATCAGCCCAACATTACATTAACGGTTGACCGAAAACCAGACAGTTTAGATTACAAAATGCACTGAACCTTGACACAAACAAACATACGCCACACACGCTTTCCCCGCACCCTCTGAAGTCTTCAGATCCCACTCAATTAAATTAAATCTGCTTCCTGTAATTCTGCCACTCTCAGCCCAAAGCTGACAGCAGCCGGCTTTCTTCCTGTGTGACGTGGCGTCTCGTCCCCTCAGCCGCATGTCTTTGTGGACCCCGGCGGGTGGGATGATGGAGGGTGCTTTCAGACAGCGGTGAGGGTTGCCACTTAGCTGCACGCAGATTAAATTCTCTGACATTATCAACCCGCCTGCTGAATCCGTACAGGGGGCGGGAGAAACAGGAGTCGCAAGACGCAGAGCAAACCTTGTGTCCCTGATGCTCTGCATCTCTGAGCGGATTACTGTCACTCAGTGCAGAGAGAGAGAGAGAGGGAGGGAGGTTTATTCTCATTTATTTAATAACCCGCACCCTAATCTGTTGCAAAACACTGGAGAGAGGGAAAATGTCATGGGAAGATGTAAACATGTGGAGCCTGTGGCTCTTGTACCTACAAACAGAGTGTTTTCCAAATTTAACAAGTCCTTTTTCATCTACATGAGGTCTGAGGATAAAAGTTGATGGGCTTCTTTCTCCGCCTGTTTGGTTTAAGCTTTTTTTGACCTGTGTACTTTTTTCCAAACGCATAATTAGAACAGATTAAAATACCTCTGATGTTCCCATGAGAAAATACCACAGGCAGAATATGTTGTTTTTACAGAGAAAAAGCTTACAAAGTGACAAATTGGGCCCCTTTAAGTCACTAAATATAACATTAACTTAACATGAACTGCATTTGTAACCCATTTACTTCCATAATACAACACACATACAAGTTATAGCAGTTAAAACAGGTATAAGTTATAACAGTTTGATGAAAGATTATACATTATTTTCAATAACATGAACTGCTGAATTGCTAACAATCAATTACCAGTAAAGATTTTAGCAGATTAGCATCACATTATGAGGTGCTGCATTCAACACGCTGAGAGCTCTAGAGTGTAGGCCAGGGTCAAAGTTCAGGATTAGGGACTGTTTACAAGGCCGAGGTGAAAGGTCAAAGGTCAGGGGCTTAAGTTCAATTGACACAGTAACCTTATTGAGTTTTTCCAGCAGCAGATGCCAGGCATTCAATACATTGTGGCACTTTCACCGAAAGGCTGCAGCGAATTAATAAATAAATTGTAAAATTAATCCCTTTGCAATGCTTTTTGCTTGTTGGGTAGTGACCCTGCTTTTGTTTTAGGCTATAGCAGCTTTAGACTGTAACAGCTTGACCTGATTAAATGCATTTGATCCTGTTAGTGGCATAGAGTTTCATTCTGCCCAGAACGTGACAATAAAACATTAAATGAGCTGTTCAGTGCACACGGTGGACACACGACCAATGTATGAAATGTATCGAATGTATGGAAACAACAAGAACTGTGTTATGTACTGCAAAACAATAACAGGCACTTTCTATCTTTATAACTTTTTTTATCTTTTTTTCACAGTTTTATCTTTTCAAAATATTTAGGTGAATAAACTAAACCCAAATGAACCACTTAATACAGTAACTATATTATACTATACAAAATGTTTAATTAGGATATTTTCTGCTAAAACATTTCCATTCGATGTCTAACAAAAGGAAGCAAAAATATGAATTATTAGATGCCCTTAACACAGTTTGCACTGTGCTGTTCATTCAGTCCTCATTTAGATATGATAAGCAACTAATCTTTCTGCTCTAGCAGGTCGCCATGGCAATGGCCACATGATCAATTTCCTGTGCTGGTCTGTGTATGCCGAACAGCCATAAACATTCATTAGCATTGCCCCGTGATTGCTAACATGTTTGGAGAGCAGATCTAATGTTGTAAACAGATGTACGTGTTGCCAGCAAACGTGCAGACATGCGCTTCACCCGTTTGTTTTATAGAGCAACTGGTCATGTGAGTCCGGCTTAATTTTGAAAACCTGTTTTTTCAGACAGGAAAAGAGGCGAGGAATCACTCTCTTTAATTCCAACCACAGACAGAAAAAAACTCGGTGTCTGAATCGTTCCCTCTCACGAGCAACACCTAACAAATCCGCTTTAATTTGATGTAGGCCGAAGCGGGCGTGGAAAATCAATAGCTGGCTATGAGAGTGGATTTCTGTCCTATCAGAAGACGCCACCGACGCCCGTCGCTCCTCTAAAAACGTTCCTCTTTTGAAGGCTCTTCTAATTAAACTAATGGTTTCTCCATCTGAATGAGCATTCGCTCAGACTGGAGTGAAACTGGCCGCTGTGAGCCAGAGTTAAGCGGTGATGAACGTATTGCTGTTTAATGAGGACGTAAATGGGGTTTGTCAACATAGCAGAACAGTCTATTACTTAATATACTTGGCTAATAATTAAAGTACAACAGATTAAATAGAAATGTGCACGTTTAACACGACCATTTAAAGTGCATTATGGCATCCGGCACACACACACATAAACACACACACACTCATACTCTTAGTGTCTCATACCCTTTAGTGTGTCCCCTGTGACCGATGACCCTGTGTTTGGTCTGCCTGTCAACTTCCTGCTAAGGTTAAACACTGTAGGCCAGTGTCCTCTCCTTACTGCATTAACTAACCAACAACAGTTCACACCTACAGCACTTTCTGTGCAGTGATCATTTTGGCATATTATCAAAAATGTGCTTTTACAGCTGTCATTACATTATCAAAAATAATTATCTAAATATAGCAACATCTTTGCCTCCATTTAACCTGTCACAATAAAACATCTGTCAATATAATGAGTTGTCAAGTTTCAACTTGAATTTCTTTGTTATTTAGGCAGTAATTAACTTAGTGCTGCAAGTTGGAACTTTAAATTACTTTAATCTGAATACCGTGCAAATACTGTAGAGATAAAATGAGTATTCATAAAGAAACATTAACCTATAAGTTTTACATATTTCTCATGCTTGGGTTTACTCTCGCTTACAGATATTTCAATAGCAAAAGCATGAGCAAACTGTTCCTGTGTAGCTCAACTGGTAGAGCATTGTGTTAGCAATGCAAAGGTTGTGGGCCTGATCCCAGGGAAGACAAGTACTGATTAAATGGATGCATTGAATTCACTGTAAGTTGCTTTGGATGTAAGTATCTGTCCAATGAGTAAATGCAGGACTACCACACAAACACAGCAATAATAATAATATTTCTACAGATTTAGAATAAAGCAAAGCTCTTTTACATTTTAAAACAAGCATACATGTTTTTTACGGACACCCACCACAGTGAAACATTTACTTGCGGCCAGATTATCAAAAGCAGCTTGCGTCTTTATTTGCGCGCCCCGCAGGTAATGCGCTCTGCCTGCACTGTAAATACATGTATGTTCTGATTAACGCTGCCACATGTGAACGGTTAAGCAGGCAGACGAAATGCGGACCAGACGCTATGAATTCCTGTACAGTCTTAAATGGACATATGTTTAAAATGGATCCTTTTGAAGTTGCCAAACAATGTGCAATATCAGGAAACAAGCTGTGTGCATGAGGCTGGAATGTGGGGTGTGGGGGGGAGGCAGAGAGGAGAGGGGGACACACTTAGCGAGCCTGTGGGTAAAAGTAACACACAATGAAACATGAAAAAGACTCCAGCCCCCATTAAAGGAGAGATCACAAGACAGCGCTTGCATGCGCGTGTCTGCGAGTGGCTTTGTGTGCGTTTCGCTAAACGTACGGTATATCATTTTCGTGCAGTATGTCATTAACTGTCCTCACAATAAACATAAAATTCTGGATGGTTCATACGCCGCCTTTATATCTCGCTGGCTTTATCATTTTTACAGACAAACACACACGCGCGCAGTATGGCCCTCATGGTGAGAGCAGGTCTATTTTTGTGCGGGTAGCTGAACACTTGGTTGTCTTTAATCAGGAGAGCATTGTTAGCAACAGCCTGATGGGAAGCAAGAGGCCCACAGCTAGAAAAAGAGAGAACAGAGGAAGTCAGTCTGCCCTTTTCACAATTCTAAATCATATTAAAGGGACAGTTCACACTAAACTAAAAATTCCTTATTCTTTAACTCACTTTCATGTCCATTCCAAACCTATGACTTTCTTTCCATCTATAAAAAACACAAACGTTTTTTGGAATCTGTTTTTTTTTACAAGCAATGAAAGTAAATGGGGACTGGAGCATTAAACTAAAAACAACAGCTTGTCTATTTAACTTGTGTACTATACTCAACATTTTCTGCCATTGTCTTCTATAGAAAGCAGAAAGTTATTTATTTATCTTATAGACATGAGCGGTTAGGAATTATTTCTTGATTTTATCCATCTCCTGTTGGCATATAACATCTATCAGACAGGTTCGAATACAACAGCAAATCATGATCATGCAAAATTCAAAGTTCACTAGGCAATTGATTTTTTTGCTGCTTGTATGGTTCAATGGTATTTATGGAGGTGAATTTCAATCTTGCGGCAATATTATTGACAAATGGTAACTGAGGTGTGATTTATTAGTTTACAATAAAATGTTACTCCATTTGCTTTATTTAAATGAATCTGTGTGTCTTTTCTCTTTTAGGCAGATACTTTAATGATGGCATCCTTACTAAAAACACTAAAAACGTCATAAATAACAAAATCGTTCCTCAGAAAGTGTCCACAGATTCTCACCCATTAACATTCAGTGCAGCGTTAGTGCTGACTTTTACAAACATGAATAAATCTTTTTCATTAATGTTTGCACCGAATCTTGTGAGGACTGTTGTCCCCTCTCAACCTGCCTGCGTGGGCACTTGTCTTCCAAGAGTGTTCTTTAATTTAGTGGGCCTGAGCTGTCAGGGGCATTATGGGATATGGGGCAGAGTGTGGGTGCTTGTCCCTTATCTGAGACAAAAATAAACTCTGTCAGTACTGCACTGGTATAAAATGTACTGGAAAGTATGGAAAAAACAGCCACATACAATATTATTTTAATTTAAAGGGGTCAAATTCATATCAAGTTAGTCAGGATGCTCTGTGTGTTTTTGTCATTGTATAAAAACTGTCAAGCTTTCTGCATTAACACTACTGACGTAATTCATGCTATCTCTCACTGAGGAGGGTCAGGTTACTGCAAACCAGAAAATGATGCGTGTAGCAATTCTATGTAGCCATATGTTAACATGTTTAATAATGACATCATTATTTTGAGTCAGTTTTGCAGGTTAGTCAGTTAGGTCTCTCAAAAAAGATAAAAATTCCCATCTATGTCAGCTTAATATGCAAAGACTATTAAAAATCATTTTTGTGTTTTTCTGAAAACACTGTAAATCTGTTACTTTCAGAAAATTGCTTTAACATTTGTTTAAACGTCTTAGCCAATAGTCTTATTGTAAGTACTAAACTATATTAGTTTCCAGGATTGTTACCATTATTTCGGTTTGGTGATGCTAGTGGTGCAAAAAAATGACACTTAATCTTTTAATCTGTAGATAAACTAAAAACTAGCCACATTATCTCATGGAACTCTGAATTTAAAATGGCTGATCCATAAAGCATCTCTTACGCATGTGCTAGCATGTGGTTGGGGGATGTTGATTTTAAAGTGACTGCTCATGTCAGCTCATCTCTCCATCGATAATTACACATAATCACACACTCAAAGCACAGTTACCTTGGTGTGTATTGATCAGCTTTGTTGATGACATGACTGAAATAGTTTATGTGCATATAGTTTCCCGCTTCTCCATCCCAGTGGTCTGCATACTAAAAACAGCATAAGCACAATGTGTCTGTAGTTTATGCTTAAAAATTCATACATCTTACAAGACACAATCATTGAAATACAACTACAACTTTACAGTGAATTCAGCACATGCATTTTTTTATCATCACTGGGATTGAACCCACAACCTTTGCACTTCTAACACAGCGCTCTTCCAATTGAGCTACACAGGAACACGTTCTGGTGACGAACAAAAATGTAGATATAAATAGGATTTAACCATGTCCTTAAAAATATATAGTGTTATTCTACTGTTATTCTTGGTCATATTCCTATACTTTATCAAACTTTTCTCCCCATCTTCCACAGTTTAACAATGTCACATTTAGGAGACATGATGGTGAATAAATGGTCACAGAATTTAGATTTTTGGGTAACTGATCTCTTTAAGATGTATGCTAAAGCCTCATAGCACTGACTTCTTTTGAACTGGCTTTAGACTTAATGCTTGTACCCAAAACCCAAACGCACCCAAAGTCCCCAGTTCTTTTCTTTGTAGACCCGCTCCACCGTCTCTCTCACTGATCTCTGCGCTGGCTCAGTGGAGTGCATTTTCACACATGGGATCGATGCTCAGATCTGTAGTTAACCGTGCACTGTAATGCAAATGCAGAGCCGCATTGATCGACAAAATCAACCGCACCACCGCTGCTGTCCCCACAAGGGCACTCCCTCGCAATCCGATAAACGTCCGACTACAACGACTGCTGTGCGCGCTGGGCTTCCAAACTGCCGCCTCAGCACTGCGTCCCAGCTGCTCGGCACAGAGCCGTCGGGTTTTCAGCGCTGTACGGGAAGGTGAGGGGGGGATATATGTAGATGGTCGAGTGGGCGAGAGGTGTAAGCTTGAGATGAATATAAAGTAAGTTTTAAGTAATTACAGCTTAGATAGCGCAGACTAATTTCATAGCAATTACAGGAATGACTTATCATCAGAGCAATCTTCACGGCGGATCATTGAAAGAAGCAGCACACGTCACTTAAAACACAACGTTTAGAACAGCATCAATCACCGCCCAACAGATTAAATCCTGTCAGGGCAGATTTGGGCTCAGAAAATCTTCAGTGCCTCAAAAGCGTCAGATATCTCAGCTTATCAGATCTACAGTGAAGCAAAAGCAACTAACACGGAGCCCCTCAGAAGACATGTTTTAAACACAGGGCTTGGCTGTAAGTGTAAGAACAATGTTGGTCAGTTCAATGAAAAAGCCATTTACCAGACCAGACCTGTGTTTATGTGTTTTGCTGCGATCAGTTCAGTTTGAAAAGAGCTGTTTTTAGTGAGCAGACATCAACTGAACAAGCAACAGTGCGTGAAGGGCCGCTTCCTGTTTACAAAGTGCTAGATGATGAATGGAACAGCTTATAGCTTTATTTTGTTGTCTTAAAAATTCTTCTATCAAGCATAGAAGAAATTAGAAGACTAAAAAATTAGCTATTTATACTATTATTGCAAATAAAACAAAAATAAAAGTACTAAAATCATAAAAGTAATGGATTTATTTAAAGTAATTTAACTAAATAGTCAGTTTGTTTATTTAAAGAAATCCTGATGTTTACTAAAACTATACTCTGCCTCTTCATTTACACTTCATTTAAAAATATGTTGCTAAATACCAACACGTTGCCAGAAAATCTGAACCACTAGCCTGACTGGGTCACTAGCAAAAATCTGTATTGTTGTGCTTTGACACAGCATGAAAAGGCTTTCATCTCATAAGCGACGACACCAGAGGCCCAATTTTGTCACTTCCTTTAACCCCAGAATTCTTTAATACATTAGAACATATTTGGTCCAATTCAAAACTATCAATCATTCAGGAAGGGCATAAATTGAAAGCAGAACAAGAGTCTTAAACGCACCAGAGTGGTTCCACATGTGGCCAGGAACTACATTGAGACTGAAAAACCTAAGGCTGTTACTAATTCACCCCTTCAGGTTCTGTCCAGCTAGCTGTGGGATATCCCAGCCTGATCAAGCTATGCTATATTGCTGTCGATTTAACCTGGGATGTAAACTTTTATCAGTTGAATTTCCTCAAAGCTTCCCTGTTTTTGTGACCCTGGAGGTTGAAGCTGAGCAACGTGTAACTTGCTCTGTAACTTTACAGTAGAGTTATACAAGCCCTCCTGAGCAAACAGTGCCATTAAACCTTTGGATCACAGCCCCATGGTTAGTAATAAAGGCAAAATACATAATAAAAGCCTTACTGGAGACCAGCTGAGTTCAAATAGTGTGAGATGTCAATGCAAACATGCCATACAGTGCATATACAGTACGTTTATGGTGCGATATCGAATTGCAATACTGGTTACAACAAAAATGTCACAGCAAGAGATTAATGGTTATTGGTTTAATTTAGGCACTACAGTGCATCTAGGCATTCATATTATTAAAGGACAATTCCTTTTCTGGATCCTGATTGGTCAATACAGCAATCACCCCTATTAGCCTAATAGATGCAACTAATTATGTAATCTCCATGCCATTATTGTAACAAAAACCTAGCAAATCAATAACTAAAAAGCTAATCTTTCCTAATCTAACACATTTCTTTATTAGCCAGGAAGCTAATATCGCAGCCAACCCTGGTAACTGTTTTGGCCCAAATTTTCACAAGAACATTTAACACCATCCAAGCAGTTTATAGCAGTTTATGTTTTAGAGTGTTTGACTGGCAACCAATGCTGTGAGACGTTCTCAAACTGTATGTCTGCATTCAGGTCTCTGTAGAGGTCATCCTTTCTGTCCTCTGTCTCCGCTCAATTCAATTACCATTCTGCACACAAACTGGCACTCGTTTTCTTCTGTTCTTTCTTTCATCTCTCGCTTCTTTTTTAGCATAGACAGGGCTTATGGAAATGAGCCACTGTGGGGTTGCCGAGTCATGTGCCCCAGTGTAATGTCACCCCACTTAAAAGCTGTGTAAAGAGCATTATCGGCACGTTTGCGTGACGTGCCGTGACCCCCGAGAACTTGGCACAAGGTCGGGATGCGCAACAGGGTGGGGGGGGGCTAATTAGGAGTAGGGACGAGTGTAGTGTATGCTCTACATACGGAGACCAGTGTTTAGTGTGTGTGTGTTCTGATGTGTCCTAATACCTGTTGTGTGTTTTGGTAAAAGCAAGCATATATTACAAACAAATAAACAAATACACATAAATTGCACATATAGTGTTTTTAAATGTAGTTTCTAAGCGCAAGCAGTACCCATAGGAAATACTACAATCACAAAATTGTAACATGGCAAATGAGACAGTAATAAGATTACATAGAGAGCAAAGTGAGTTCTCTGTTTTCTTCATAAGAGTTTCATAAGATATCTGAACATCACACCATGTGCCCTGTAATGTATGCCAATGTTCCTTATTAAATTCTGTATGCATTTAATATATATTGATTATTGACACAGAACGGACATAATAATAGTATCCAGAACCTAAATTAGACATTAAATTAAACACGAAATACTCCATTTATCTCTTGAGCTATGAACAGGCACACCTATGAGTAACCAATTGTTCCTCTGGTTTTTGCCCAGTTGTCTAACTCTCTTTTACCCTCTTCAGTCCACAACATATCACTAATACCATTTTCATTCTTCTCTCCTCTCCTCCAGGAAAAAGAAATGCCTGCCTGTTTTATCTGTGTCCAGGAGCACTTGTGTGACACAATGAAAGTATTTGAGAACCATGAGGCCCTACCTCGGCCCCCGGCCCCCCGGCCGCCTGAATGGCTGTTGTGCTCATTAGCTGCCATGGCGACGCCCAGGCCGGTGAATAGCATTTGAGCTCCGGCCCGGCACAAAAGCAGCTCCAATTAAATGTCAATAATTTAACAAATCCTTTGAACTCCTTGCAGCTCCATGTTTACAGGGGCTTACAAGAACACTGAAGCGTCATTGTCTCATTATCTGCACAAGCCACAGGAGAGACAGGGAGAAAAAGAGAGACAGATAGAAAGAAAAAATGTTAAGAGGGGTTGTGTAAAGGACACCCACCGAGGGGGTGGAGGATTTTGGTTGGGGATATCTGGGAAATGAAGTTCATTTGATGCGTTCTCTCCCTTCACGTCCTGTTGACTCTTCTGTTCACTTCCTTTAAAATATGAAAAATCGAATCGCAACAGTGTGAGGCTGTTAATGAAATCAGGCTCTCGATGTGTCTTCGTTCGCAGGTTAGCAGGTGAAATTTCATTTTAAATAGTGCTTGACATCTGCCATAAATAGAAAATCAATTAACATTCGCACACCTTTGTTCTAAATGATGGTGACAGCCACAGAGCGTAAGGGAAGTTTGTGAGGTGTCTTTTCAAGTCATCGACCTGGTAATTTGACACATTCTGCACTGACACTCATGTATCAAATAGGACTCGTAACGCCAATTTTCAAGGCGTCATTGTCTTCTTGAGTGTGAAGCGACAGCACTTATGTGTCCCATGAGCTGATTTTTAATAAAAGAAGTATCAATGTCGTCTTTTGTCAACTTTTTTTCTTTTTATATGAAGGTCACATTAAAACTCATTAACACATTGAAAACACATTAAAAGTGAAATAATCATACATTTTATTAAATATTGTGTCAAAATTACTTTTATGCATTTTAACACAAATGACTACCCTCCCTATTTTTACTACAACCCTAAA
>JBAJNP010011307.1:0-14996 GCA_036877545.1 Yasuhikotakia modesta
TAATCTAATCTGCTTCCAGACAGTGGACAAAAAGACAGTAGAAATGGTGACGCAACGAATAATTCATTTCATTGTGAACGTCGTTGAATCTAATTACATAGCCTCAGTATAATGATTCGCTAAGACATTTCATCTCCAACATGCACAAAATAACAGTTATGAAAAAGAAAAAAAAGCCACATTTTGAGTAACGTATTTATCTTTTCATAAAACCAATCGCAGGACCCTGACAGCCAGAGGAATATGGGGCGGGTCCCTGACAAACCTCCATGCAACTTATTAACAACCGTTTGCAAATGAGTGCACATAATGGCTGTCTCATTACAATCTGCTACATTTATAAAGCTTACAAACAACTAGCAACTGGATAAATAGACCGCTAACCGCTGACCTAAGCACTCATAATAATTCACAGCACAAGACAATTTAACTGACATGAGGTTCATCAGTTGCTTTAATAAAATTAACACACAAATACATATTCATTCAAGCCTTAGACTTAACATGAATGTTTTTATAATATTTATTGATGCCTCATGATGAGGTAAAGCCTCCAATAATGAGCCCAAAGACAACTGGAACTTTTTAAACTTGAATCTACTGGCTGTATTTTCTATAAGACAAGCAAAGCTGAGACTCCAGCTGCAAGCACAACACCACTTTTTGCTGTCCTCTGAATCTGAATTACCCAGAATCCTCTGCTCATTACAGCCCTTTTCACAAGACACAATTGGTGTAAATTGCTCTAAAACTTTCTTTAAATCAACCTTTTGTCTGTTCGTCTTAATACAACCCCTCACATATTTCATCTGCTATCGGTTTTCATCTCCCCTACTGTTTCTAACAATGAGGGCAATGTTTCCTCTAGCCCTCCTGACCCCCTTCCATGCTCCTCATTTAGCTAACCACTGCTGAGCTAGGAGCCCCACTGCTCTCCTCATCTCTGTGAGGGTGTGCATGCTGGTGTACTGTCACACAGATTATTTCACTGTCTCTGTGTGTGTGTGTGTGTGTGTGTGTGTACACACCCGGGAGGTCCCCTATCACTGTGTCTGACTGTCACTTTAGCTTAGCCGGAGTCCCAAAGGGGCTGTTTTTTGCTTGACTAGCTACAGCCTCCTCAAAACAGTGATATCTGAACTTGTGGATAAGACAGACACCTTGATTGATAATATATATGTGGACATTAATAGACAAACATACTGTATACAACAACCAATGGCTAGTTTTTGTAAAACTAAATCAAGGCTAATCTTTGAAACTGAATTTTCGCATCCAAAATGATGAATTTCACACATTCTCTGTAGGCACGGCATGATGTATTTCCATAACACCAGCTGTACGTGCCAATAAACAAATGGCTCTCGCACAACCGAAGAGGGGGGCAGAAGCACTGAACGCAGTAATAATACACAGAAATAAAATCCAGCATACTGCTGTAGCTTGCAAAAAATCCAATATTTATCGAGATTGCTGACGTTTGCTCATGAGAGCTTCAAAATTGCTTCGGTCACATGACTGAATTATTGCTCTCTCAGTACATATTGCATTATTTTGTAAGCTACAGCAGTTTGCTAAATGTTAATGATAATACAACTGGTAACTCACTATAAACATTTAGCTGCATCAAGTAATGCTTAATAATCTAGAAATGTGATGTAACTTCATAATTATTGTCCTAAAAATGAAATAATGTTCAGCGACAGTAAACCGCTTTCCAAAATAAAACGCACTTCTCATCTTTGTGAGCTGATAACATCTGTCCTTTGCACCCAAGAGATATTGTGTTTATTTAAGAAATAACAGAAAATCCCAGCTACATTAAGACAAATCTGGGCTTGCCAAAACTTTGCTACTACAAACCGCTCCATAAAGCAAGAACTAATGGTGAACACTGCCAGCACTGTTCTACATACTTCTGTGGTAGAACCTCAAAGCCTTGGGATTGTAAGCAATATTTTCTAAAGGCCTGGATTTGTGCTACGGTGCCATCTGAGGCATTACATCCACAAAACTGTTGTTAATCCTCAAGGCTTTGAGGTCATAATGGTATCATCTGGAAAATGCAACATCCTTCTCACAAGGTTTAACACAAACCCACCCTGCTGAAATATGACTGTTGATGTTGAGTCTTGTCTCTATAGCAGCATCTGATACGCTACAAATGAAGAGTTTGGAGTTGGAGGACATGCTGCTCTGGAGTCTTGGCCCACCAATGGGTTCATTACTTTGAGTTTGTGAAACATCTACCTTGACGCTGAGAGAACCACATTGAAGGAGGCATATGTTAAGAATAATCCAGAAATCTATACAAGATGAAAAACAATGTTAATAATCATTATGGGAATGAAATGTACGCATGTGTGTTGTATCAAGAACAAAAATCTTGGCTTTGTAAGACGCTGTAGGAGGCCTTCAGAAACAGATATTTTACTTCAAGTTGTGAGAATGTTTACAATGCATTGGTTTCAATTGTGCTTCATTCATCCACTCCTAATTTTCAAAAAATGTATCTAATTAAACCAGTCAATCCGAATTACAGGCCTCACCTGCATGTGTGGTGCAGGTCCACAACCTCCTAATGTCCTTCTCAAGTACTGCTTGAAGCTGGAGAATGGGATCTCTCAGATGGGAAACTCTCAGCATTCCCAGGAGCTTCTAAAAGGTACCTCTTCCAAATAGAAATAATGCATTTAAAATCATTGCATTTCTATTGAGTGAAAGCCACAGGTAATTTACTGGCGATTTAAAAATGTGCACAAATGTTAAGGTATCTTGCAAAGGAATGATATTCCAGGAGAACCAGAAACTAATTTTCTAGTTTTTATTTTTTAGAAGACGCTTCTTAGCTGCAGCAAATGAACTGCAGGCAAAGTCTCTTTAAACTAAAACTTGCATCCCTTCGCTGAACTTTAGCAAGAACCAAAAAATGAAACCATTGTTTATTAATCCACCAATCCTCATGACAGAACAAATAAAAGCAGCACTTAAGTGCGTTTCTCAGGCTGAGTGGATCCAAAGTGCACAATAGCTAAGGGCCGTTCTAGCTCGCCCAAAAATGATAACTCACATTTACTCGCTCACTCGTGTCTCTCCAAACAGTATGACTTACATTCTCCACAGAGGAAAAACAAAACTGTCAGAAATGTATTGTGACTTGTTCTTTTGACAGCTTTGAATCTACACTTCTCACTCATGTTAAGACAATAACTCAGCGGCTAACCTGCAATTTTAAGTTTCAGACAGAGATGGAGGAAGTGGGGCAAAATTTTAAGATGTTGCACTCGTTTTTCATCAGCAGTTTCTCTTGCAAACTGGCCAAAAATTAAACACCGCAGACCAAGGACTTCCCACGTCTGCGAGACTCAATCCTGTGGGAGGAACACATGGGCAGATGTCCGTATGGACCAACCATAAATCTAAGACAGACAGAAAGTAGGGGGAAATAATTGGAGCCTCACCCTAGGTAGTCATCACACCAGTCTGTTACGAGAGCCAAGTCACAGCGTGGCGGAGCCCACAATCCAACCGCAGTTTTAAGGCTAACAGCCAAGCTGTTGAATGAAACGGAGCCAGGATGGGTGGAATGGCGCCAAAACCTCTGCCACATGGGGAGGATTGATCCTCAAATGCCTCAGGAAGAACCGCCGTCCATCCTATTTCAAAATAAAATAAGAACTTAAGGAAACATGCCCAAAAGTGCTTCTGATTGAGAATAATTCTGAGTTAAAAGGTAAAATTTTAGGTAAAATTTTAAAATTTGGAATGAAATGTAGGAAAATCATTTTTTGTACTCCTAGACAGTTTGAAGGACACTGGCCCTCAAAGGCATTAGAAAGAACCACTGGCCAATTCATTTCAAAATAAACAAGAACAGATGGAACCATGTAACACTCACTGAGGACAGTCCTGAGAGATGAGGTAAAACCTCAGGGTCGCTAGGGTCACAATGACTTTAAGGTTTAATGTTGCTGCCATTACTTAAAAGGTTAAACATACAAAATTCACACAAATAATGGGTTAAATTGTTATTGGAGCTTGTGAAAGTTTTATAAAAGGTTTTTTGTTCCTTTATACAAGCTGTCAGAAGATATGGTGGAAGTAATAATGTTTTACAGAGCTTTTAACTCCACAACCACAGAACGAAATCATTACATCTGAGCTGGAGACCAGGAAACAGTTGGTGTACAAAGTCAAGGAAAATACTCTACACTTCCCTGTGCAGAACAATAGCTTTCTGCCCCGCCTCACTTCTCAAAATCTCAAAGCTTGAGACAACTGCGGTCCAACACACAGTTCATGGTATGAAGAGGCCGGCAGGGTATCTTCTGGTGTCGTACAGGACTTATGGGACTCTGTGGTGCATTTGATCTGCCAATCCTTATTCCAGCAGGATGTCTTACTTAAGTTGACATGAAACAATATGGCTTTGAGAGCTACAGTCTGTTCAGAGTCATAATAATGTGCATCTACAGTAGACAAAAAAAGCTAGTATGATATGTTTAACAGTAATGTTCCTGTTGTTCCTCACAGCTTTGTTTTCGTATTGTCAATTTACGTTGGCGTTAACTTTGACGCCTGTATTTGAAAACTTAAAATATTGCCTCAGGATTATAAAGCGCAAAGCAATAACAATTGATCACCATGATGGAGCTGAAATAATCTTAAAAACCTGCCTGTCCTTCAAGACTCTTTAAGGCATCAAAGCTATCAATTTTCAGCTCTATATCAGACACCTGAGGCTCCGGCAGGGCATTCGGGATAAGCCACGCTGCCGTTTGATATGCGGTGCATGAGCTGCCGGAGTCTGACAGCTGATCTCTTAACTCTCCTGACTCATCGCTGTCGACCAATAAATGATGAAGATATGGATTATGTCTTCCTCAGAGGAGAGAGCTAACGTTTCAACCCTTTAATTTCTCGTGGGTGTAATATATTGAATAACCAAATATATAAACACTTTCATAAATAAATACAAACAGACTCATCTGATGTTTAAATGCATCTAGCAAAACAGACGCTAATAATGAGCAACAGAACATAAACAATACATCATATTAACTTAAATGAACATCATGCAATTTTCATAAGTGGATAAATTGTACGTATATTTTATATTATCATGCATATTTCAGATACAATAAAGTGACCAATCACTATTTCACCAATTGCCACTGTGTAAAAAATTAAGCTGTAAAAAACTGCTTTACAATTATAAAAGAATTAAGAAAGTGTTTCTTAAGTAGTTTTAGCGCAGCATGTTTAGATAAATCACAGTTCTGTCGCATTCGGTCAAAGACTCATTGTAAAAGCAGCATTTTTCTCAACTCTATCTCCTGTGCTGAATGAAAAATTCTTGCTGAGCTTGACACAAGATGTCGTGAGCACAAGGTTATCCACAAATTCTACCTGTAAAACTGCAAAATTAGATCATTTAGGAGGCAGTACAATCGATCGTCTGCAATTTGAGGTCGCGGTTGTGCCGGTAGCTCCTCTACGATGAAAAAAATTAAACAGCCGTAATCCCAAATTCCAAGAAACTCTTGAACTTGCAACACCTGCAACAGAAACTGTCAAAAAGTTGGACTCAGCAATAAAAACTTTTTTTTACAGCGACTGGTGCCTTTCATTGCTCTTTAACATTGGAAGAAGGTTTCAGGGATCTGAGAGAAATGATTGCATTTAATGACAGGCTATTGGGTGAGAGGTGAAAGTACAGGTGCATTGTGGGTATGAGGCCTTTGCCCCAGAGGGCCTTAATGGGTGCAACCATGGAAACCACAGGACATTTATTAAGGTTGCAGGGCCTGATGAGTGTGGAGAGGCGATTAACTCACCTGTGGCTGCTACAGTTGAAAGTAAAATGGGGCAGAGGATGATGGACCCGATGAGAGGCTATGAGGACCAGAAATAAACACACACACACACAGCCATTTCCACTCAGATTCCTAATGGTTACATAAGAGAGAGCATGAACCACAAAAAAAGACAAGCGTGAGAGAAAGAGAGCGAGAGTTACTCAACACATCTGTAAGTCTCTCCTGGATTCTGTTGAGTGTAGTTCTCAGCCCACTACTGACCAGACCAAGCCCGGAAGATTCGTACTGTGGGAGACAGCAAAGCACAACTGTGAGGAACAGATGTCCTTTATAAAGCAAACAAACTGAACACACACACACGTGCAAACCCTACAGCCCCAAACTGCACAAACTAGCCATTTCCAGGAAACTGCACTTTAAGCTCAGCTTTAAGCTGGAAACGTGCTGCGTTTTCCATGATTAAGATGACAAAGCTGTGTTTACTGTTTACAAAAAACTAAACAAATAAAAACAAAGCATAAACACATGATTAAAATGTGATTAAGACATATTTTGTCTTTTTGTCCACAGCTTTGAATAATAAAGACTGTTGCGTGTTTTATGCACAAAAATGAAAAGAATTTCAATGTTCAATTTTAAATGCCCCAATTTAAAATCTGTTACAAAAACAAGAAGTTCATTTAAAGTTTAATGGCAACTAATCTACAACAGATCATGTTTAAAAAATGTGGAACATCACAGATCACAGAAATACTTGAATACCATGAATACGGGGTGAAAACACAACACACAATGAGAAAACAAGCAATAAACCAACACAAAGTAAATAAATTACAAAACAACACAGAATTAAATTACAAATATAAACCACAAACCTTTTCAATGATCTGGGGATTCTACAAAATGTGATTTATTGATTGATGTAATTTATTGTGATTAAATCACACAGCAAACATGTAATAAATAAAAATGGTAGTTGATTTACAGGGATAAATCATTTGTTTTAAGTATTAAAATTTGGCACTTGTGATAAAGCACGTTAAACCGCCTGCCACAGCAAAACTTTACCATGATATTGTGCAATTTACAGATTTCTTTCTCATTTGTTTTGTGAACAAATGGCTGTCAGGGCAACAGTAAAATCTTAAAAACATTTTTGCAACGTTTCCAAAAGACCCATCTGTTAGCGTGACAGATGCGTCATCACCTGCGATGTGATACTTAAACTGCAACACTTATTAAGTACAAATAAAGCATTTTCCTACACTTGCAATGCAGGTAATTCATTTTCAGTCATTTATCATTTCCTTGTCCCTTTCTTTCCATTTGTCAAGCAGTAAACATCACGACCGATGCCTCTTAAATTATGCATGGGCAGAGTTGACACTCTATGGCGTACAATGTGGTACAGACCTTTCAAATCATGTTATTCATTACATAATCTCCACCTCAACATGAGATTGAATGTATCAGGCACTTATTAATATAAATCATGAAATTTTCTTGTGTGTCTCCGAAGGTTTTAATTTAAAACTGTCTACATCTGCTACCTCAGGCTACTGTAACTTATTTAAGATGCTTAGCATGTGTTATTAGCAGAGTTTACTCAATATTTCTCTCACTGTCTTTATGAGAGAAACGGCCGTGTGTGTGAAAGAAATAAAGATGAGAGCTGGTTTTTACTAAAGGTGCATTTAAGCCCACTGGCTGGGTTAAACTGTGGTTCAAAGCAATATTAAACTAAATACAGTTATTAAACAACACATTCTTATTACTTCAGTTAGACAAAAAGCTACTTGGTTAGTCTGTTTTTCACCCACAGTATCAGCTATTACTGGTTTAATAGTAAATTAAATATCAGCTAAATATTAGTAAATTATTATAACAATACTTAGTCATTTTAACAACATAATGATACATTAAATCATACGGTTTGGTGTTTAGCCTATCACAGCAAACAAACAAATATTTGCAAATACTGTACTGTCCTGTGCACAGCTTGCGTAGTGCAATAAAATGCAATAAAAATGTCTAAAAACAAAAATATGATAGTTAAAAGACAAAACAACTGAAGGGCTTTGAGACTTTAAGCCAAAAAAACACATTGAGATGCTGGATGCTGAGCCATCAGGTCCAAACTGATGAAGAGAAAATGAAGTTTCTAACTTCACCTGATCTGTTGGTGCCTTGTGTCTTCAGTCCTGTTGAATAGTTCTTGTAAAATTGCCACAATATCCACAATGGAACAATGAAATGATAATACAAATTGCACCAGGTAGAAATGTTGTACTTTAAGCATCCTGTATCTAAAACAAACCGGTTGTGGGACAAAGTATGTGTAATGAGAAGCAGTGATGGTAAGTTTATAAATAAATCTTTTGAGCCGGTCCTTTTCAGTGACTCAGATGGGCTTAAAAAACTGAGCTGCTCTCAGTTTAACAAACTGCCTCATTGGATAATTATTTCTCTTTCGAACTTGTGACTTGAGACCTGGTGGGTGAGTCAGTGATCTGCCATTGTTATCCTGCAACAGGGGAGGCATGAAGCTATTGCGGCAAAAAAACCTAATTTACTTTACAAAGGTTTAACAAATGACACCATATTAGAAGTGTTGACAGATAGGAGGTTAGTGTGAGGCTTAAACTGGTTTAATCTGCAGAAAATAACCAGTGTGCACTATAGAGCAAGAAAACGTCTCTCAATGGAGTTGACAAGCTGTGGTATATTTCCGGAATATTCCTCCTGGCAGGGAGCAATAAAGTCTCTTTAGAAACGGCTTGTTGAGTGAGTCTTGAAGAGTGAAAATTAAGAGGATAATTGAGCTAATTTTATTTGGGAAGACGGGGCTCTCGAAACTGAGAGCCCATTCATGCAGCCCAAAAAGAGCGTTTATGAAAGAATTGAGACATGTGACATGAGGGTGTACACTATCAGAGATGGCATAGGTGTGTGTTTGGTTTGCTTACCGTGTTTTGTGGCCAAAATAGGAGTAGATAGCATAAAGAGAACAATCAAAGAGCTGAGAGAGGCAGTGGGTGACATGAATAAGGTGATGGGCTTCAAAATATTCATCATCTGCATGTATTTCCCTGTGAGAGAAACGAGAAATAAAAAAACTGTCATACCTGAAATTAAGGCATAAGGACATACAGTTCAAAGACCTAAGAAATTAAATGAAATGAATAAATGTAAATGTATGTAATAGTGACAAAATTACAGTCGAATATTTTGGTAAACGTTCCATGCAAAGACTTTGTGACGTGCAAAAATTAATATAAAGGAGTCAGTAAATTAGTAACCAATTATTTTTAAGATACAAGATGTGTTCTAGTTTATCTACATGAATTATGTTCTGATGAATGAATCCAAACACCAGGATGTTTTGAATAAGGAAAACCAACAACAAAAGCAACAATTGCTTAGGCAGAAAGATTCATTCAAAGGTTCATTCAACTGATCATGAAAATATGAGAAGACACAAGCACAGAAAACAGCTAATGACCAGAAGTTTAAGCAGAACACAGATGTGTCTATGAATGCACCTGTCTCATAGCAATTCACTTATTAGCCTGTTAATTACAGGGCAAATGGTGGTTCCTTGCTTAGGGTCAAATTTATCATTCACCATCAGTCCTACGCAGGCATAAGGTCAAAGGTAAATTACTCACAGAGCAGGCGAATCACGTTGAGGGTGTTGAGGACTGGGCACCGGTTCTGCTCGGATTGTAGTCGGACCTTTTCCGGCTGCGAAGCGTCTCTCTGGACACCCTGATTAAGCGACAGTGCATGTACACACAGATTCAGGACCAGCGTGGCAGTTTAAAGACCCTCAAACTGAAGTGTCTCAGTCACACAGTCCTTTCATAAATCCGTTCAGACTGATCTGAAGTCAGCGCTTTGTCTTTGCAAATTTAGGATATTTATCATAAATGTATGTCATCGCCCTAATATGGAACTGAATAAATAGATCATCATTATGTTAAAAAAGAGAGACTTGAATAATGTTCAAAAACATTAAAATAAACATAAATGTTTCCTGTGCCAACCAACCCCGGTTTCCCTGCCAAATAAACGTGACAAAAACGCTACAATGAAGATGTTTCAAACACTAGACACTTAATCCACAAATTGTGAGTTATTTTGTGCTCAAAGCCACGCAGAAACCTTATGTCATTTGAACGATGCAAAATATGTTAGACCCCTCAAAATCTGTCTCAATTAAATGTCACAACATGTAAAGCCCAGCTGATTTACTGCAGGCAGGAACGTCAGTCATTTTGTGAGGAACAAACAGGCGTTAAATATTCATCAGCAAACACTTCTTAATCAGATCTCTAATTATAGCTGCGATTACCGTATTTCTGTCACACTTCCTGTCACCCACAGAGCAAACCAAAGCAATTACTTATTGTGAAAAATGCCAGTGTTTCACACTTGTGTTTTCACAAACAAACACACAATTCAGAACATCTTAATAACCTTCTTGAGATTTTGCTCCATTCAGAAATGACTTCAAAAGCTCAGAACGGCTCTAAATAAGAGCCTTGTGACTTAAAAGCCTCATTCATCACAGAATAATTACAGCCCTTTTCACCGATAAGAGGCTAATGATAAGTTCTGTGTATTCCCAGTGCACTGCATGAAATTAAACTATGTGAGCTGAGTGGCAACAGGAAGTCCATCAATGGCTGGTTTGCTCATCTTAGGCTAATGAATTAATGAACTGCTGTAATTAATGAGCTTAGGGAGGAGGCGGAGTCTGAACTAGTCCTTCTGTGAGTCAAAAGTCTGGAAAAAAATGACTTAAATGTCAACCTTTTAGAAAATATTACAGGCTTAAATAAATGGGTGGGTGTGGACTAGATAATGAGGCAAAAACAGCCCTAACACACCTGTTTCACAGACACCTGCTCAGATTTTACTTCTTATGAAAACGTTTTATGTTCATCCTGTCAGAACCTCAGAACAATTTCCATGTGTAACTGTAGCTTTGTAGACTTGGCTGGTTGGTCCTTAAGACAAAATGAAGAAGAACTGGGGAGACTAAACACACTTAACCCAAAGTTAAACATAACCCTGAGTTATCCTGTTTCATGCAGTTCTAAGTATTTAACCCCAAGCACACTTTAGTCTTGGGTTAATGCTACTTTTTGCATATTAATGATGTCAATAATATGAAATGGATAAACACAGTTTGTGTTGGATATCCTTTCAAAATGTTAGAGACAGAATTCATCAGAACTCAGGAGAGGAGCGGAAAACCAATGAATTAAACCAATTATTAAGAAAATCCCTGCAATTATTTCATTTGTCCTTTATTCTCTGATGTTAAAAGCTTAAAATTAAATGCATTTGATATCAAAAAGCGTGCCGTGAATTCAACAGCAGTAAAAGTAAACTTACTAAATTAACCCGCTAGCAAATCGCTGTTAATAGAATCTCAATAGAAATCTATAACAAATAGAATTTGTTAATAGAATCTCATTTTAAAGTGTTTGCAGGCTATTATTTCCGGTTGTGTGTCGCGTGGTCTCTGCCACCAAATGTAGAATCATTAAAATATTGCTTTTTTTAAAAAGCCATGAACCTTGTTCTTCTCGGGGTAAAAGCACTTTTAACCAAGAGCTCTCGCTCTCCATAGTCCACATGCAGTGTTTGTTTTCATTACAATGATATCATCAGAAACGGCAGGGACATTAGAGCATAATAATAATGAGTTTAAAATCAGTGCCCTCTGTCAACAGTTATAAGGACAGTCACACACTTAACGTTCCAAAACATTTATGCATAATCACATTTTCGCTCCGTTTATTTTCTCATTTCATCAGTTACCTAGATGTGCCAGACTGCTTTATTGAATGTCAGTTTTTGAACAAACATCTGATATGAACATAAATGTAAATGATAATAAAATAACTGTTTGCTCAAGTGTGATGCAAATGGCATAAATCACAATCTGATTGTATACGGTCTCAAAAGCAGTCCAAGTCACCACACAAGAACTATATATGCTAATCCTGCCACACATTTGGACATTATATTATATTACATTTTTTCAACACAATTTACCTCATTAGAAGTCAAAACACTTTCTGTTTCTTCTTCCTTGTTTTGTATCTGTATATTTTCAGAATGTAAGTACAGGTTCTGTCGATTCTGGCACCGACCCATTAGCTTAAACTCCTGAACAACAGAAAAACATATTCATCACATTTTAGTCACATAAAACAACCAACTAATATGGAAGGAGAGCATTATAAATCAAGTGTTGGCATTCTGTATACGTTTAAAGAACCTCAAATATATAGGATGATATAGGGCACAACCACACTCATAAAATCCCCTATAGATTTAAACCTAATAATGATTCTCACTGACATTAGTGGAGACTACAGACTTACAATAAGAGATTCTATGACTATGAAACGGTTACCCCAAAAATTCTTAACGTTTATAACCTTTGTCATTTCAGATTCATGTTATACTTTTCTTTGGCTTTAAATGTCATACATTTATGCTTTATCCATCACAGTCATATATTTATGCCTTTACAGCTCTGCCCCTATAATAACAATTCGACTCGCATAATAACAACTCGCATAATGGTTTGTTAAGCTTTAGAAAGGACAAACAAGGAACCACAAATGCTTCAAATAACTCATTTAAAATTGTATTTTCGTGTTGCAAAGAAAAACAGCATGAGATTAAAAAGAATGAGGATAATTAATACACAATGAAATTAACTTTTGAAACTTTTATGAAACATTTATTTTTAAATGAAGTGCTCCTATTTTGCTGGCCAAATGACGGAAGAGTAAAATCTTCTCAATATTCTGCTAAATATAACAGTTGCATGTAGGGTCACTTAAGAAAGAAGTTTAAATGACATCACCAGGTTACCTAAAACTTAAGAAACTTACTTTCAGAGCTGTGGCAAGCGGTTATGCAAATGAGGCTCATTAAAATTCACTGTTGATTATGTCACTCAGTGATGCGTCTTTCAAAGCTCCAGTTTCCTGTATGACATGAACTAATGTGCCTTTGTTGAGAAAGCAGCTGGATTTCTTCCACAATAACAGTGCGCATCACCCATCAGGGAATAGTTTATAGAGTGCAAAGACCCTATTTAGCATACAATAATTGAAAGCGAAGCATTTTGGTTTATTCGTTCGATACTCTCAGGTGAATACGCTCGCCTTCCAGGGTGTCATTGGCTGACATCTTGACTACGCTGAGGGGATAACAGCTTATGTTTGAAAACAATCTGTGAACAATCGCCTCCATTCATCAAGTCGTCGTTGCCTTTCTTGAGAATTAAACTGAATGTGAAAGTGGTCATTACTGCAAGAAGATGAGCTGCAGAAAATGCCTCAATTTGCTTAGACAAACCACCCACAATATATTTACCTCATTTCCTGCAATGACTCACATAAAAAACGCTCCTTAACCTGCTAACCTCACAATAGCTGTTTGTAAACAGTTATGTCTGTTATGGAGAAAAGCGTTAACACGTCGTTGGCCCGCAGCCATCAAGCTTAAATTCCAGAAGCAAGCAAGATGAAATTCTTCACAGAAAATTCTTCACACTTTTACCTTCTTATGCAAATGTGAAAAATGTGAAAAACTGTCTGTTGGTCCAGGTTATGCATAACTGTAAAACATCACATGAACATCATCATTGCAAAGGTGTCCTATTTAAAAACTTACGTGAAGTTGGGCGATGCTGAAGTTGAATTTCAAGGAACGTTCGCAGCTCCTCAAGGCAGTTTCTGTTGGCGAGAGATGAAGAGAGATTAGCAGTCGTCAACTAATGACCCATTTAACTCCTTGAAGATTAAACATTGACATAAACAGTTCAAGATAAAGTCAAGGTCAGTTTGAGGACGGAGGGTGAGGTATAGTTAAGCTCAGATGAATCTGGTTGGCTTCGCACCAGGCAAGGTCAATTTCAACTGCCTTGTACAAAATGTCAACTTCACATTGTCAACTTCATATAATTCACAATGTATATAAGATGCGCCAACGAACATAAAACATCTGTGACCAATCTTGACAGCTTTGTATATATGTTTAAAGGACGCTTTTCTTCACATGTATTCATGAGAAGAAAAACTGATAGGGATTCAAATGAGGCTCATTGTTATTCAAGAACACAGCATAGTGGGCCATGTGTTTGACATTTGAAATCTCTCTTCATCTTCCAACCATGATATTTTTATATGCACAAAATTTACATTCAAAAGAACAAGGCACATACAATATCAGTTCTGTCCTCTAAGCCAGAGGGCACGAAATATATCGCAATGGTCAAATGTGTTAATGGAGAAGCAATGACAATGAAGATTAGGCATTCAGCAGACTGACAGATAATCGGTTTATGGATGCCACCCAAGAGCTTGAATATTCACAAATAATTGTAAAACGTCCTCAAAGCTGAAACGTCTTTGTACCACTGACAACAGAAGCGAGGATGAGCGTTCGATCGGCCGTCCTTTCTTCACGCTGGTCGCAAAACATCTGAATAACACATTTTCAACCTTGAGTTTCTGACAGGTAGACACCAGCGTTCTAGATTTCTTTCAGCACTGAGGCAGGTTTAAAATTCACTGAGGTAATCAGTCATTATCCGTTTTGAATGGAGGTTTGTTTTCGTTATGCGCTGACTGGCAGTGTTGGATAACTGACAGTGTCTGTCATCAATAGTGTGCAATACAGACGTCACCATATTATTATGGAAGAAAATAATGGAACACAATGTTAAATGTTACAATAATGCGCATAAACAAACAATATTCAGGCAAAAAAATGAAGCCAGCTGTGCTGGTATCTCACCTGTGATAGTTCCTAAAGTAGTTTACAATAGGTCTCTTAACGGACCCCTGCAATACCGCAATACCTCAGATTTACTTTCGCAGAACTCCTCTCCCTCCTGCATTAACCCAGACAAAGACATTATTAAAAAAGTGTGCTGAAAAAAAGTAGTTTGCTCTTCTAATTAACCTTGATTAAGTTGCTTCACATCACACGGCCCAACAAGAGCAGAAAATGGCATCTCTACTCACACAGGTCAGCGACCCTGACAGACAGGCTATGGTTTCACACACAAAATGGCCTTTTAATTGAGCCCTGTTAATGATGTTGACGAACAAGAGGTCTTATTGATGCCCCCTGGCCCCT
>JBAJNP010011308.1:0-14992 GCA_036877545.1 Yasuhikotakia modesta
TAACGTTACTTACACGTTTCATGACGTTGATTTTAAGTGAAGTAACTTTAAATGTTTGTTACTCATAATCTCACACACTAAAACATATGAGTATATAACAACATTAAACGTTATAACGCGCTTCTCTCCGCTGGATGTTAATGCTGTGTGTTTGTTTATGGGAGTTTATGTTGTTGTACGAGCACCGAACAAATGCAGCTGTACGACTCACGAGCTCGTTTAAATGTTAAATGTTTAAATGTTAAATGTCTGATGTTAAATATAAACGAGCGGGTGAGTAAAACAGCTTTAAGTCTCACCCGTCACTAATGTCAACCTGGATATGAGGCGATAGGACGCCGCCATGATGGTCAGTGCAGTACCAGCAGCGGCCGCTAGAGGGAATAACATCTAACTATTATTATTATTATTATTATTCACTGGGACTTATATAATATATATAATATATATATATATACATAAAATATAGTTATGTTATTCATTTTAGACAGTACTCATTATGTAAATTGTCAGTATACTAGATATACTAGACAAGTTTTATGTCTTTCGCTGGTGGGTTTATTAAGAATGAAGTGGGTATAAAAGATGTTTTGCGATAATAAAAGGTTTTTTTACGTATAAAGTCATTAAACTAACATAACAAACGCTTCAGTACGTGATTTATTACCTGTCAGTACCGCGACTGACCACAAGATGGCGGAAGATTAACACGAGAGCAGCTGAGAAACGCTGCTTACAACACAATCTTTAGTCTTATGCCTTATAAAGATGTAAAATCTTCATTTTCATGCGGTTTCCCTGTGTGACCTGTTATCTGCCCCCATCTTTACTATAGTAATGAGACACAGATTTCAATGCTGCACCGGTTATTATCTTTTAATTCGCTTGAAATAGAGTCAATAAGGAAAAAGAGCCTTTAGACAGAAGAGTTTTCATGTTGGGAGTTTATATCAGACAGAATAAAGCCTGAAAACATTAAAACACACAGAGTATCTGCAGCTCACATTTTACAAACCTCTGATATTTCTTTCAAAAAGTACTTTTGATATATTGGTCATTAAACATGTATATTGTTGTGATAGTGTTTGTTTGAGGGCTGTAAGCAGTGGTATTGTACAATTATAGCACATTCGGTTTTTGTTATATGTCCATATTTCACACACATGGTTATTCTCACATTTTCCGTGGGTTTCATCATAAACGTCATTAAAATCACTTCAGTGGGAAATTTCTCTCAGTGGAGAGGAAGAGAAGTAAAGCCTGGAGAAAAACAAATATGAAAAATAAGTTTTTCATTAGATGAATTACGATCATAATTCAGAGTGACTGTAATATCAGTTTTAATGTACCTCTGTGTTTTCTTTTATAGTAGCAGTAAACTGAAGATAACGCCACAGTCAGGCCCGTGAGAAATAAAACAGAGCCCACAGATATCTTAATGATTTTTCTGTCGAGAGGACTGGAGTCTGACAAACACACACAGTGACATAAACTTACTCTGGGTTAGTACAAAAATATCCAACTAGAGTTCATATTTTTTATGTGCTTCTCGGTGCCATAGAACATTATAAAAAAACTTTAACATCCAGAGAACATTTCTGTTTCAATGAAGAAGGCATGAAAAAAATTATAAGAAATGTTACATATTTTAGAAACAGACTGAAAGTTCTTTGGGGAACCAAATATGGTTCTTGTATGGTTCTCACCCCAGTGCACGACGAGTGGTTCTGTCAGACTGCTGTGTTCTACCCGACAGCTCACAGTCACCCCTCTCTGCAGAACCAGCTCCAGGTACGAATGCATCTGGTAGCTCCAGTCACCGTTATCCATGAATTCTGTAGAGATCACGTCTCCTGTGACGTCTGATCCATCTATCAGCCAGCTGACATTAATGGCCTGCGGGTAGAAGTCGTACACATGGCACTGCAGGGTGCTGAGGTGACCGAACCGAGCCTTCTCACCGGACCGGACGCTGACAACAGGCGGCACTGTCCCAAAACAATCAGATTCATGGTTCATTTTGGTTCCCCAAAGAACCATTGAGTCAAATGTTCATAGAGGAACCATTTGTTTTATAAAGTAAGATAATATTTATAATGATGTTTTATCATTTGAGCTGTTTGGTCAGACTTGACAGGAAATGTCTGTTTGTCTTGTGGCTACATCACATCTATAAACAGAAGCACAAGTATGTGTGAGGTGTGTAAGATGTCTCTCACCTCGTCTGGTTGTGCTGTTGATGTAGAATCTGGCATCAGCCCGGCAGATTGTGTCCAGCTCAGCCCGGCGCAGGACCATCTTCCAGCTCTGATTGTTATAGTGCTCGGCATTCCTGATCCCATACTCATCAAAACCAACATACCTCCCCAGTCTGGAGTCATAGGAGCACAGCAGTCTCTGGTTGAACACCAGTATCACTCTGTAGATCATGTCGGACAGATCTTCAGTGCTGTACTCACATTCTACGATGTTCTGGTACACATAAATATCTGCAGACACACACCACAGACACGGGAATAAAACCAGTTCATTTATCAGCCGTTTGACAAGAAACCCTTAAAAAACTTTAGGGCACAACTTTCTCTGCAGGTTACTGTACACACACATCTGTGTTTAAGTCAAACAAACATTTCCTGAGAAATCAAGCAACTATAATAATCATTCTTTTCATTATTATAAGTTTACTGTTGCCATAGCACTGATCTGTTATTTACTTGCTGAGTAACTGAGTTAAAGAAAGGTTTTCATTATGAGGCTTTTTAAAGTTTATATTTTTACAGTAAATCACTGATGTAAACTATAAGAGACGAGATTCATTAACCTGAGGATATTTGTAAAGCTTTAGTTTGTTGCTGAGCGTCATTCTGGCTCTACAGGTCAGTCCTGTTTCACTGCAACTTCTGGGAACTAAACTCACCTTCAGACGACACCCATGAAGACGTGAAGACCACCAGAAGGAGTCCGTGTGCAGGTCTGAGACCCCCTAAAATCCACATCTTCACTGTTTAATGGCTCAGCAGTTAGTGAACGTGTGTGTGAATAATGAAAGTAATGCATGAATGCAGGGATGAACTTCCTTATAATGTGGTAACACAACACAACACAAGAACAACAAACATGCCCACATACTTTCACTCTGATCTGTGCTTTATTTAAAACAGAACCATTTTATTAAAAGAAAAAGACTTTATTTCTCATGTGATGTTTCAAGTCACAATTTATTTAAATAATATCAATTATCACAACAATAATTTATATTACTTTGCAAAATAGCTTTTTTTAAACTCTTTCTTACTTTGTATTTATTTTACAGGACCATTTAAGATCAAATGAACTCTATTAAATGTGGAAACCTCCTCCTTGCATTAATGATAAATGAATGGCGATTAACTCCATCGTTACCCAGAGAATGTGTACAGGGATGAAATACTGCCACCTGCTGGTCAGATTTAACAGCAGTTAAAGCTTTAAACTCATCCCTGCCTCTTCATTACAGTCTCACAGATCATCTGCTGAGATGCTTTCAGCGCGAGGTTTCATTCTAGAGTAAAACAACCAGCCACACAACTGAACAAACATAAGAAAATGGGTCATAAGATACAAGATGTGTGACTGTCAGCCTGTTACTTATGTACAAAACTGAGAAGAAATGATAAGATTTAAACCTGTTGTTATATACAGTATGTTATATTTATATATATATAGTTTTGATATATGGAATTTGAGGGTTGGTTGTTTTGCTAACCCAATAAATAATGATTAAATCTCACAAAACCCAAATATTAACATTGATTAACATCTACAGAAACATCTCGACCAAAACCACACGCTGAAAGTAAAGAAACTCCAGACAAACAGGCGCTGAATTCAAGAGCACGGTTTTTATTTCAGGTGTAAAGACAGATGAAGGCATTAGTTTGACTGAATAAACAGGATGAATGAGGAAGACCTCAGATTTAAGATGTCTAAGCCATCAGTGTCATATAAACATACTGTTCTCCTGACGTCTGAATGGACAGATTTAAAACATCCATGTTAATGCAGCTCAAGTCTGTTGGAAAGCCATTGAGTTTAACGGCACACACACACAGACACTCACGCAAACAAACACACACACACACACTCATGCAAACAAAGTGACAGCAGTTTCAAGTCCGAGCCTTTTGTTTTCCTTTAGAACAAACAACTAATGGGTCAAACAAAAAGAGGGAGAGAAAAAAAATCCACAAAAAGCAAAAAAAAATATGTCATCCCCACCAGGGAATTCCTTAAAATTCTTCTTTATAAAAGAAAAATAGATATTTATGCATCTATGTACATGTATATACAGATAAAGACATGACTGACAGAAACAGATCTCAGATCAGACAACATCCCATCAGTTTCTTCTGTCTCTCAGTCCAGCGTTTTCCAGAGTTCTGTGCGTTCTCTCCTCACCCTCACAGTAACGGATGAATGTTGCTCCTCTGCTCTCTGAGGTGGGGTGTGTTTTAATTCAGTCTGAATCTGAGTCACTGGTGTCTGAGGATGATGAAGATGACGAGGAGGAGGAATCTGAGCTGGAACTGCTGGCGCTGAGACGTGAAGCCATGGCGTGAGGTTCCACTGCGGTGGGCTTCTCTGCTGTGAGCGAGAGAAAGGGGGGGTTAATTCAGTTTGACTACAGCTCAAACCTTCCCTAAGCAAATCCCCAGGTCAGTCCACTAGACGGCCATATTGATGACCTCACAGGGCAGCTAATATTAGCCAAACATGTAGAACTACAGGACAGAAAGTAAGCGTTTCACAGGCTAGTTCAGCTAATGCACCCAAAGAAACGGAAGATTGGCGCTTTGAAGATCTTACCTTTGGTTTTCTGTGGTTTCTTAGCAGAGTTGAGCTGCCCGCTGACATCCTGCAGTCTCCTCTCCAGCTCCATCTTCTTCTCCAGAGCCAGTTCCTCACGGGATTTCCCTGCAGAACTTCGGCTGGACACTGAGACGCGAGAGGAACATTAACGTCAGTACAATGCATAGGTTTGTGGATTTTTACCTTAAATCACTTTTATCTTATCATCTGCTCTGACAGTAAACAGGACAGACTGCAATAAAATGTTTCACCAGTGGGTTTGCGCGGTTTCTTCCGTAAGCACATCATGACGTATCGCTCCAGCTCGCGCAGCGTCGACGGCTTCAGCGTCTCAAAGTCGATCTCTATCTCCTCCGGGTTGGTGTCTCTCAGCGACGGCTCGCGGGATTGGATGATGTGAACCACGCGGCCCAGCTTCTCTCCCGGCAGCTTGTTAATGTCCAGGCTGAGCTGACGTTTCTCGTCGTAGCTCATGGGACTAGTCTCCTCCTCTTCCTCAGAGTCATAGTGAGGCGTGAGACCAGAGGGGCTTAAAGACTGAGTGCTGAAGGAGGTGGCGTGAGATTTCCTTGAAGATCTGAAGGACACACGAGGAAACAAATGTTAAAAAGAACCTATTGAAATACACTGTTTACTTGACAACACTGTGCTAAACATCTGACTTACAGACGTTGTTCAACTGATTTCTCTTCACAACAACTAACAAACAATTAAACGTGTTGCATAATGAACACCAGGCCAGCAGTTGGTGACATCACGAGAACATCACTGGCGTAACAGATAGTTCTGCACCTTTAACTTTAAATGTGTTTATCATATATGCTTTTATCGAAACACCAGTGATTAAATCCATCTATCCTGCAGAGTTTCCAGCCGTTCCTCCAGGAACCAGCAGAGAACCTCCAACCCTCTGATGATGAACTTACTTGCTCTTGTTGCTCTTCCTGTTGGAGCTCTTTCTGCTGTGGGTGGAGGACGCAGCTGATTGGCTGTTGCTTCTGCTCTTTGGTGTTTTGCTGAGCTTTGGTGTTTTTGGGGGCCGTACGAACACCTCATCCTCCAGCATGCTCCTCCCTCTCTTGTGCTTCTCCAGTTTCTTCTTTTTCTTCTTGTCTTTCTTTTCCTTCTTCTTCTTGGGTTTGATGATGGGAGTGGAAGACAGCACAGCCAGCTGCTCGTGAACCGCCCTCAGCTGCAGACAACAGAACCGATCAGAGCTCGTGAGGCCACGCCCACCGCAGCTGTGAGTGGGTGAACATGGGCCGTGTACACACCTGTTCCTGCAGCTGAGCCAGACGATGGGCTCTCTCCTCCTCGCTGTCAGAGCTCACGCTGCTCTCGCTCTCACTCTCGCTGCTCGCATCACTCTCCGATGACGAGGAGGACGAGGATGAAGAGGAGGAGTCACCGCCCAGGGATTTGAGTGGGCGGGGCTCCAGGGGCTCATCCGGCATCTTGGCAAAGCGGAACTCAAAGACGTCCTACGAGCAAGAAATTTCATTTTAAAAATGCATAAAATGTTTACATAAAAAATGAACCGAGTTGATGTAAATGTAATGCATCAAACTACATCGATACAAGCAAGGAGGAGTGTTTGCACCTGTAGTTTTCTGGCCATGGACACCACGTCATGATCTGGAGGGTTGTACTTGTAACAGTTTGAGAACATTAGTCTGATGTCGGCGGCAAACTGTAGCGCGTCTCTGTACTCGCGGTGATCCATCTTCCTCTGCAGAGAGAATCGGACGCGTGGTTAGATCTGACTACACATCATCAGTGATGGAGAACTGAACCAAACCTCACTCACCTTTACTGTGCTGAGGTCCATGGGACACTTGATGATGTCGTGATAGTCGTGGAGCCCCAGAGACGAGGCGTCAACTGGTTTGTAGAAGGGCCAGGCGTAGGCGGCGTGTTTCTTCGACAGCAGCTCCTTCAGGATCCCGCCGCAGTAGCGCAGCTGCTGGCTCAGTTTCCCGCGCCGCACCGGCTGGTGCTGGTGTTGGGAATCTGGCAGGTCTTTCCGGGGAGGTTTGATGGGCCGGCCGCTGCCCCCTCGTCTTGCAGGGACTTTATCTGTGACCAGGCCTCCGACGTGACCCAAGCCCAGAGTCAGGCTCTGATTGGGGTCGACGCTCAATGCAGAGAGGGTGAGGGGGGAGTCTCCTCCGCCCATGCCCAGGCTCAAGCCCCCAACGCCCAGAGTGAGGGGCATCCCTGTGGTGGTGGGGGTGGTGGTGTCCGCCTTGCGCTTGACGCCCTTTTTCTGTGAGAGAGTGGAAAGATAAACTGTTAAACTGCAGCAAACATGTTGCACAATTCTGGGAATTTTGGAAACTTTAATGGAATATATAGGAACTGTGGCACACAGATTGCTCACAGTTGAGCAATACACTGAGGATGCAAATATTTATTATTTTTATAAAAATATTTATTATTTTTATACAAATATGTATTATTTAACCCTAACCCTTTAGAAATTGCACAACATTTCTTAATTCTTACAATAATAAGTTATATGTTAACTTAATAATAAGTACCCCATGTGTTATAAGTTATTTCTTATAATACATAGGATATAATGCTAACATGGGCCGTAATGAACCGTACTTTAGCAGTGGGCTGTGTGGGGGGCAGAGCCAGTAGTGCAGGGGTGCTGTGTGGAACAGGAGGCAGGGCCTTGGTTATAAGAGTCTGTGGAGGGGTGGACAGAACCGAGTCCGGCGTGTCTGGAGTGGGTGGGGAGTACATGGACTGAGACACAGATGAGATCGCAGGAACCTGATGAGCTGTTTGGTGTGGGATTCCACCTAAACGTGGTGAAAATAAATACATTAACACATGATGAGGGCAGGAACAGACACTCATTATTCATCTGTGTTTATTCACTCAGTCTTACTGGATATGTGACCTTTTCTGGGTTTGCCTGGTTTGCCCTTCAGGGCAGGAGGGAGAATCTCTTCCTCCTCCTGGGGCATTAGTGCCACCTTCTGCAGAAACGCTTTCTCCAGAGACTGAGCCATCAGCACGATGTCATCGGTGGGCTGCAGGACCATAAACAAACCTCTCAATACTGATGTGTGTAATACTAACTGAGCAACTCCATCAACACAAGAACCGATGTTGAGGAACTGCTGGAAGAGCTGAAGACTGACCTTGTTGTAGATGTAGCAGTTGGTGAACATGGTGTTGAAGTCCTGCATGCACTCGCTGGCGCTGCTGTAGTAATTGTTCTCCAGCCGTTTCCTGATGGTGCCCATGTCCATGGGCTGCTTGATGATGTTATAATAGTCCTGAGTGACAACAGAAGCAGCCTTATTACATCACAGCTTGTGTGCTTTACATCAGAGTGAATATCTTTGTGTGTGTGTCACTTTCTGAAAGCTTCTCATTAATTAAAATAATGACAAACAGATGTAAAATAATAAACTCAGTCAGGCAGCAGTTTAATGCCACTGAAGCTGTTGGCAACTGCTGGTTAATAAAACTAGAAAGGTCAAAGGCAAACTTAAGGCTGTGCGTTCTTCAACACAAACACTCACGGGGAGGTTGAGTTTGGTTGCGTCCACCGGCTCGTGAAACGGCCAGGCAAAGTGATGTCTCCACAGCGTCTTCACCAAAGCCTTCTGAAGAAACTGCAGCTGGTTGGTCGTGCGACCCGGCCGACTGGGGTCTCTCACGGGCGGCTGGGGGGGTCCGGACTGATGAGTCTGGGGCAGAGCGGGTCCTTCAAAACCTTCGTACAGCAGCGACGGTTTGCGGATGCGCTTGCCGGGACCAGAGATGTTGTGTTCCATCATCATGACCCCCTGCATGCTGTCGGCCCCGCCCAGAGAGCTGTGGAGGACAGGAAGTGACAGAACAGTGAGACCCGGCGGGTGTGTACAGCACAACAGATGACAATAACAGAGATAATAAAGGAATAGTTCACTTAAACATTTTTTATCAAATACTCAAGTTATTCTAAACTTGTGTTACTTTTATGCTTTGGAGGAACATAAAAATATTTTAAACTATGTTGGTAACCAAACATCAACAGTGACACCACTTGACTTCCACCGTATGGACACAAACCCACAGAGACATTCTCAAAACATCAGAGATCATCAATGGAAAGTCTCAGATACCAAGACTGTATTTTTCTCATGTGCCTCATCTGTACAGTAAGCATCTGTCTGCATAGAGGAGAATTATATCCAGCTGAAATCTGCAGGTGTGGTTGTAAACAGAGCCATTAACCTACAGCTGGTGTGTGTTTATCATCTGGGCAGTAGCTGCAGTCTGCAGCCTTCACACCAAACAGGTCAAATCACAAATCAAACACTATTCCTGACCTTTAATGACATAAATGACATAAATGACACTTCCACCGGACTTTAACTGCTATTCAAGAGCATTCAACATTCATGACACTATAACACGTTGTAATACTGTAAAGTGTTCTTGGTTTTACCTGATCATTAAACTTAATAAACAGAATTTAGTTTCTACACAGCTTTCTCTGGCTAAGACAGACTGTATCTTCAACTGTTGTTATTTTGTTGTAACCTGTCAATAGAAACCATTTCTAAAACTTACCTTCTGCGGCCTCTTATACCTTCACTCATAGAGAAACGTTTAATACGATTGTTTATTTGATCTTTGCAGAGAATCATGTTAAAGGAGTGAAAACTATGAATGTTAATAATGAAAAACAACTTGACGTGGTGCTTCACTCACCCTGGTAAATGTTGCATGCATTTAAAATATAAATAATAAAAATGATATAAACCAGTCTGCACTAAAACTACAACACAACATAAGATTTACTCACGTCTTAAACACAATAAAACTTTGTTGTGTAACATTCAATCAAATCTTCATACGTTTTCAGACTTGAAAGATTATATATGTGCATTTCATTATTAAAAAGCCAAATTAAATATACAACTTATGCTAGAATGATACAAGCTCACAAGAATTGACATTGTAAATGTGTTGTTTTTATTAAAGGTAAAACTCTGGCATACAAAACGTTTATAAACACTGAAAAACAAAAGGTCTCCATAAGTGTTGAAACATTAAAACATGAATCCTGTATAATAATGGTGGTGCAGTTATATTGCCCCAGCTACCACTGCTGTCTGGTTGGGCGGGGCATGAGGCAGGTTTAGGTTACCAAGCAGCTATAAGGAAACTCTACAAATAATTCAGTGTTGTGCTAACAGGCCTCACAAATGAATGATAGACGACATCATCCCCGGTTTCTGTCCACGGCAGCAGCCGTGTGTGAGATCAGACCACCGCAGCTTTAACTCCACGTGGTTCTGAACGGAAGCGCAAAACCCGGACGGGTGTCGAGCCACGATTTCGCTTCAACAGACACCAATAAACACCCGATAACACAACCACCCATTTCATGAGCTACACTAACACCCAGCAGTGTGACCTACAGACACGGCCTACAAGTGTCTTATGAAATACATCACTGACTCGTTTTACAGCTTTCCGTTACGCCAGGCAGTGTCAGTGTTATAGCCGCTGTCGGTGTGCAGCCACATGGTCTCAATACCCCCAATATAGCGTCAAAGCCCCGATTAAAACACTGGATCTCCGCTGGGTAAACATCGACACTAACACATGCTAACACGTCACCAGTTATTAATAATAATAATAATAGTTACCAGACACACTGAGCATCACACTTCATCTGTTTACAGTCCGTTTACACGAACACACGCCGTATAAACCGGGTCTCCGTTTAAACCCGGGCAGAAAAACATCATTAAACCGCGAGTCGCCGGGAGCGGGAACGCGCCTGCGCCGTGAACGCGCGCAGATGGTCGTTAAAACCCACTTTTGAAACTTTGGCCCGGCGGCGAACTGACGGACTTACAACCCCTGCAAAAATCCCATTATCACCAGAAACCGACCCATTTTATTTAAATACTTCACTCAATGTTTACACGGGTATCAACTGGTTAAAATACTGAAAGATGCCTAATCGTAAAAATATTCCAAAATGTTCGTTCACAGGACAACTGCAACGCCATTTACTCCAACCGGTACCTGTCAAAGGGCGGGCTAAGGGCCGTCTCCATCGCGACGGATCCGGGTTCTGTTTATAAACCGGTTTCGTTTGAATATCCGAGCTTCCCGGTCTGGTGTCAGACTTCCTCTATATTCCAGCTCACAGCTACAATGAAATGGCGACGTTAAGGCTCCGCCCGACTTTTTATAAACCCGTCGACGGCTCCATTGGCCGACGTAACGCGTCGTTCACGCCCCCGCGCATCCTACAGGCCACACGTTGTGCACGTCAGACAGGCCACGCCTCCACGGCGCTCCCGTCCGTCTCAACGACCCCGTTTCGTAAAAGCACAAACGCGACCGGCAAGCGTTCAATTAAACGCGTCGATGACAGATTTAAACGGGTAGGAACACGACTGCGTTCCCAGAAACACTGCGTTCTCAAGGGTTCTGTTACGTCTACGTAAGCCCAACAAACGCCACTGATTGGTTCACAAAAGTAAAGCGCGCGCACACCGGGCAGGATGGAAACACGCCATTGGCTGAAACGATCAGTCACGCGCTTGAGGCAAATGTGGCGCGCACGCGCTGAGATCTGCTCAACCATCTGAAATAAAAACACACGACCTGAACGATTAAACTAACCCTGTAATGTCCATAAACAACTACAATGATAAACAATACGATGTTTTGCCTAACAGGGAAAAATGCTGTAATAATACACGTTAAAAACACCGTCCTCTTCAAACGTAATGTGGCACAAGCACGAGTTACAGTATTCAGATGGCGACCGTCTGTGGATCCAACATGGCCACTGAGAATGACGCAGCACATTTGTTCCTTCTGTCGCCAGATTTCAGTGGTTAAATGAACGCGTACGACTGAAATATACACTATATCAAACTAAAAACACAAGTAGTTGCTTGATGAATAGAAACTGAAAGCAGACACGTGAAGACTAAAACATCACAGTTTAGGCCACAACCAGCTGCCAAACCCAAAAGATCCCTATTATTTTGAGTACAGTTGTTTTTAACGTGATCATTTTCTTTATCCAGAGCTATCAAAACATAAACTGATCGTGTCTGTGTTTTTAAACCACTCATGTTGCTTTTAAATGAACGCCTGGACTACCCAAAAATCCCTCCTGGTAATAAGAAACAATAAACGATAGTCCTGGAATTACGTTTCTTAAACAACATGTGAAGTTATTTTAAAGTAAAAATGTCGTGTGGTAACAGATTATCAGGAAATATACTGCCACCCATCCCCCACTGCCAAGGTTACAGATCTGAACAATGTCACACATCGCTGGAGGCCCGAAACTAACTCCAAACCAGTCAAACTGTTTATCTGTAAGTTAATTAAATCAACGCGCCCGACATAAATCTAATCCAAACAATGTTTCACAATAATACCATTTTAGTGCCCAAACCCTAGATCTCTTCGCATATACCTCTATCCAGATAAAGTGAAACACAAACAAGAAAGAAAAAATGTCGAATTCCTCTTTGTTTGAAAAAAATCCAGTTTTCTTCAGGTCTTCGGCCACGTTTTTTTATTCAACACGTTTCCCTCAAACATGTCCGGCTTCTTCTTCATTGGAGCGCAGGGGGGCAGGGAGTCACGTGACACCCACGCCGCTCACCATGTTGCTCGGTACGACATTTGGAGAAATACGTCTTCCTTTAAAAACATTACACCCCCAGAGCCTTCCTCTGAGATCACAGACTCCATATTTATAAAATCCATAAACTGTAAAGGAATAATCAGTCAACAGCGAGGATAAATCCAGAACAAAGCGCGCGCTAACGATGCCGCGTCGGGATTGGACGAAGCAGACCACGTGTCCCGCAAAGCCTCGCGCCATAGCCAAAAAAAAAGTAATAAGTGGGATAATCCCTCTAATGTAATCCCGTTTTCTGCACGTGATGCTTCCTGACGAGTTTAACATTGTTATTTAGTTAAATAAATCGCGTGGCATAACTCACTAACTTTAACTGAGCGCAAGAAATCCGTGTAATCAATAGCTTACGTCTCTGAAGACAGCGGCGGTCACTGCGCATGTGCGGCTTCATGACTCCCTTCCCCCGAACAGCAGCGCAGTATGAACTGTGATTATAAATGTTTACTTTAGTTATACACTATAACCATCAAATTATAACTACACTATAACCTATAGAAGTATGCAAAACTATAACTACACTATAACCTATAGAAGTATGCAAAACTATAACTACACTATAACCTATAGAAGTATGCAAAACTATAACTACACTATAAACTACAGAAGTATGCAAAACTATAACGACACTATAAACTACAGAAATATACAAAACTATAACGACACTATAAACTACAGAAGTATACAAAACTATAACTACTTAAAGAAACGATAACTAGAAGAAATGTTAAATACAAGTAACGTTTATATTAATGCATATGGTCATATTGTCATATTTTATTAATAAGTTATAATATTATTAGAGTTAAATATATACAGCTCTTTGCCAAAGAGGGTAAGGGTTTAATGGCTGTATATTGTACTGCTGTACCACAAGCTAGTTACACGTTCCTGGAGAAACATAAGCAGTGGGAAACACAGGCCTGTCCTGTCACTCAGTCCCACAGCTGAGCAAAGACACAACCCCAGTGACTCAGCGTCACAAGACAAACCAGCAGGAGGAACCGTTGCTATGGAGGTTCTCTCACACTGTTTTTATCCTGGATGAAGGGAAAATGCAGCGCAGAACCTGTGCGGTGTAAGGCTGCTGGTTGCTTTAGATTTGGAGGACATTTTTTTAGCTTATATTTATGTTTGCAGCAAGGGCTTGTGTTCTTTCAGAGGACACACAGCTCCTGTTATCCTGACTGTTTATTAACAGGCTTGTTGTGCTTTCAGGCTGAAACTGAAGTTGTGCTCTTCCTCATCAACAATTGTGCACATCTTTATGATGTCATCAGTAGTGCGTGGACTTCCTGGAACATGGAGAATTGTAAATGTTTATGTTACGTTATGTAATCCTATCCTTTTTTCTACATATTATGTTTTCCTCTGTGTATAAATGTATGTCATATATTTTCCTATTTATGTAAGTACTTATGTAATAAACTACTTTTTTAACTTTATATAATATGAATGCTGAGAGTTTCTTCTATCAGAACATGTATTTTCTGTATCCCCCCTCCTGACACAAACTCAGTTTCTGCCCCCTTTAAAACAAGGTGTGTCTGACACTATTGTGGCAGCAGATTTGCAGATTGATCTTTGAGGTTTTCAGGTTCATGTGTGAATGAGAGATTGTGGTCAGTTGCAGAACCATTAACAGTGATTCTGATAAAACCATCAGCATGTCTGTGTAGAAACAGAATCACTGAAGCAGCCGGATGGTTTTACACTTACTCAGGTGTGAAGCTTCAGTCTGTGACTTTATTCGGACGTTCTCACAGCATTTCACTCAGAACGTGTTTGTAACGTTGAGAGAAACTAAATTAAAGATCAGAAATCGTTTGGTTACCGTGGGGTAATATTTACACCAGGTTTAATTTTCAGGAGGAACTGTGTCCCAGTCACAAACTTTAAAATGTAAATAATGTAAATAAACACAAAATTATCATTGAAATTATCATTAAAATAAAATGATTTAGTACTGAACTATTGTTTGACCACCATGTGAAACAAGCACAAGGTCTTTACTCTGTATAGTTAATAATTGTGTCACTCTCAGGATAATAAGAAAACAAGCTAAACTGCAGCGCTGTAAAATAAACACTAAACTGAGAATGTTTATATGGCGGCGAGTTTTTATTTCATATGCAAAAGCGCCACCTAGTGTTTATAGTAAAACGACTGCAGTCTGTAACCTTTTAAGACTGAATAAAATGTTATTGAGCAAGTAAATGACAGATCATCATCATCATCATCATCATCATCATATTTTTACCCTAGTCCGGTTCTCAACAGTAGATTTATAATTTGAGATCATGGGTGTAAATGTAAAAGTAAACTTTGGTGTGGATTAAAGTTATGTGTTAAAATGAACGTTTATTGTCAATAACAGGTAGACATGACAGAAACTAAACCACATCACTGCATTTAACTAACCCACCCTCACCCTTCATACACCCCCTCCAC
>JBAJNP010011309.1:4212-14991 GCA_036877545.1 Yasuhikotakia modesta
ATTTAATATTTTAGTATTCAAAACTTTCTTTAATTATATTATATTGTGGGTAGAGCAGCATAAAGGTTGTGGGTTCGATTACAAGAGAATACACATGCTGAAAAAAATTACACCTTGAATGCCTCATAACTTATATGTGATAACTTATATAGACACTGTCTATCTGCTTTTGGATCTGTTAAATGCATAAAAATGGCTCAGGTTACGTATGTTCCCTGAACGGAAGATACTGCGCCGAAACGCTATGGAAATGCCATCAGTTTTTATGCACTCTGATACTGGTGTCTAATCACAAATTGAGGGGCGTGGTGTCACAGACGGGGTTATGACATGACCAGGAAGCTATAAAAGCATGTGCTTTGCACCAGTTGGGTTAGTTTCAACCAAGATGACACTAATGCATGTAGATGGTACCTGAAGTATGGCCATAAGCCCAAACAGATGCTAAAACTGTTTTACAGTGAGTGAATGGCCTTGCCTGATACTCATGACTGCAGAGAGGATCAAATTTACTCAAGCAGGAGAAAATTGTGCCCGCTTCGTGGTCGAGTCCCAAACAATGCCACTATAGGTGGTTCTCTGTACTGGAGAAAGCACACTCTTCTGTGCATTAAGTCTAACCCCCAGCTCTTTCATATGGGCGAGGATGACTTCTTGATGCCAAATTGCCAGCTGCTCCGACAGAGCCAAAATCAGAGTGCAAGGCCAAAGGGATGTTCTTTAAATTAGTATGCTTCACCCCCCGAATGCGAACCTCAGGAATTTTCTGAGGTTGAGGAAGGATGGGAATATGGAAATAGGTGTCTTTCAAATCCATGGTGACAAACCAGTCCTAGGACCTGATTTGGAATATGACCTGAGCCTTATAATAAGAGCCCTAAGTCTAGAATGGGACGCAGTCCCCCAACCATCTTGGTGACTGTAGAGTCCTGCTTCTCTGAACTAAGGAGGGACCACCTCAATGACCTCCTTCCTCAGGAGAGTACTTCTAGTACTTGATCTACTTTTTGTTCTAAGACCTGAGCCTGCATAGGTTCTACTAGTGTAAATAGGACCCCACCCAAAGGAGGTAGGTGACACCTGAACTGGACTCTGTATCCGTGTTCTTTAGTACGTAGAGCCCATTGATATACCCCTATACAGCTTCCATGCTGCCAGGAAGTTTTTCAGCAGCACCTGGAGAAATGCTGGAGTGAGGTTTCCATGCCCTGAAGCACTGCAGGTGGCAGGGTTAACAGCAGAGCCTTTGAAGGGCCCTCGGAAACAGCGGGCACCACATAATGTGGTGGAACGCACTGGACCCCAAGCCCTCAGAGGCCCAGACAGCCAGTCATGACCTTTTGTTCTGGCCCAAAATCCACTTAGAGGCTATAACAGTGCAGAACTTAATTAGAGGATCTTGAACCGGAGCACAGTGTCACCCGCACCCTTAGAGGGGGAGAACAGGAGGTCGTGCTCTGTTTCTGTGTGTCCTTATACAACGAGGTGCTACCATCTAGCAGTCCCAAAGGAGTAAGTGCGACAATGAAGGAACCGCTGGAAAGCCTCCGCTTGCTTTTGTGCCTCCTGGTACCCCTCGACGACCATTACGGAGTTGGATAGCCCAGAAGGCACCAGCGAGGTATCCATAAGAAAGACCCTATCCTTCTCTATTAAATTTGATAGGGTCAATCATAAATGCCTCCTTGCAGCCACCAGTGCTACCATAGCCCTGCCAATGGCATGACTGGTCTGTTTTAGGCAAGATATGTTGTTCAAGCTTAAATGGAGATGGCACGTAGAGAAATAAAATCTTATGGGACAACAATATGAGGGATTTGCAATAACACCATGAAATGCATTTATAAATACATGACTAAAACATTACACAATGTAAGAGGATGAAAGAGAATAGGAGACAAAAATAAAACAGTACAGAAACCATGCTCAACTGGAAGCATGGTTTCAGAAGCATGGGCTCAATTGGAAGGGCCACTTCTCCTCTGGTACATTAAAGCTAAGCTTCCTGTATTCAAATGGAGAGATGGGAATAATTATTTATAATTATATTAATTTAAAAATGTTAGGTCTGATTTTCACAGAATGTTTCAATTTCACAATGTAGGCTATTTCACAGAAAACGTATTTATATTTTATAGCTTCTTTGTTTTCCTCACCTTGTAGTTGCTTTGGATATAAGTATCTGCTAAATTTGACCATGCTAACTAAATAAATACATGTGAAATAATATAGCATATATAATATATATATATACTATGTATAAATACACACACATTGCACAAACAAACCTCCAGGCTCACAACCCATCAGTCACAAAGCGCCTCATCACCATAGTAACAGGAAACCTAAACAAGAAGCTGAATGGGGGTTCTGGGCACTATATTGAACAGAGAAATGCTGCAATCACAGACTCTCCATTCACAAACTCCTCATTCTTACTTAGCAAGTTCGTGTTTCAGCTCTGACATGCTGACATGAGATAAGTGCCACTTTCATAGGAGCCACACCGATTGACTTTTCTGTGTGCCTGTTTTTGTGCTTTTATTTTATACCTTGGGGGTCTAAAAGCTACTTTTGTTGCCATTGACTGACAGAATTTTGTGTCTATGTGTACTAGGTGTTGGAAGTATGCCCTGACACTAAGGCTGTGCTAACAGAGGGAACTAGAGTGTGTGCTTACTGGAGTGAGCGTTCACCATGCCTTTACCCAGGATATGTGCGAAGGGGTGAGGCATACACATGTTCTTTTCTTAGAATAAGTTAAATTTAAACCACACACCATGTTATTTACACACAGGTGAATAAAATATTAAATTTATATCTGTTTTTTTTGGTCTCCTAGGGGGTGCTGCTGATGAAAGTAAACCAGAGGTTATGGTGGAGTTTGATGATGGCGACAGAGGGTGGATTTCTTTATCCAATATACGCTTTCTTCCTCCTAGTTACCAGATTGAATGTATGCCCCATACAGTTTAATATAGTTCCACCTTAATGATGGTTTGATTGTCAATTATTCTTATTCATCAATCATTCTCTGGTCATCTGAAACTTGTGTGTCTGAAACATCTCCACTGTGTGCCCTCATAAGTGGATAATTTTAAATGCTTTGTTGCTGGTCAGATATTACAGTCACACCTCCTTCACGCTTTCAGATCCTGGCACAAGCCCAGTGGTGATCTCTGATGGACAGTTTGGCAAAAGCAGCTACATGCAAGAAAACAGATCTCTGAGTGAAAAGATAACAAGCACAGACAAATCCAAAGCTCATGAAAAGCCTTCTCGAGGACCAGGTGTGTGCAAAGTTTCTTACACAGCAAACGTCCAGAGCACATTTGTGTCCCTGGTTTGATTCTAACATTGGCATCTTTGTGGTTTTCTGACATTTATAATAATTTTTAACAAACCTTTAAACTTGTGGTTTATTCGTCTGAATGTTCTTTTTATCAGGGAGGCCTAAGGGCTCAGGGCTAAAGAAGTACATCTCATACAGTTTGGCCAGGAGTTCAGCATCTGCTTTGTCTTGGCCATCAGTGGCTGCCACCAGGAAAGGAACACAAACTAACTTTTTTCATCTCAGTTGCTCTGTCTCAAAGAAGGCCTCGAAAAGCAGGGTGGCTGAAACATCTCCTCGACCTTCTGTCTCAACAGCAACACCAGCCAGAGGTCTCTTTAGCAGTAGCTGCTTTGAGGTGGACTCATTCAGCAGTATAGCTAATGGATATTCATCCTTCGGCTACCAAGCATCTGGGATGTCATTGGAGGGCAGGAACACCTCTCATGGACAAAAGAAGAGAACTGAGGAGCCATCACCTCTCCGAGGGAAAAAAGCAGAATTTCTCATCAAATTGGACCATGAAGGTGTAACATCTCCAAAAACTAAGAACAGCAAGGCTCTACTGCTGTTGGGTGCTTCAAGTTTTGGCTCTAATGGTTTGACTACAAGTGGACTGTCCGGGACAGTGGCTTATTCACATCCAGTCCTGCTTGTAAAAGACAAAAGCAAAGGGGATGACTCTGGAGCAGAGCTCTTGCTGAAGAGGGCAACAGTTCAGAAGTCACCATCACCGTCCTTGCAAATAAATGAATATGGGGACTTGAACGTTGGCTGCCATAGAGACTGCCACACTTCCTACTCAGATGTCTACATGGATGAAGAAGAGGAGAAAGTACTTGATCAAGCCTTGGGAGGTTCGAGAACAGCTGGCCAATTTCTCTCGCATTCCTCAGTGTCTTCGTCTTCTTCAGGTTCCTCAAGCTCCTCCAGCTCAGGCTCTCTTTCCAGTTCCAGTCTGTGTTCCTCTGACAATGACTTGTCTTACACCTCAGATGATGAGGAAAGTTCCACGCTGCTGTTGCAGAGCTGCTTGACTCCACATCACTCACTGCTCCAAACTCCTAAACCTCATGCAGGACCCCCACAGCACTCATTTGTGGCCAAAGCTATGGCTGTACCTAGTGCCACAGGCGGACATGCCAACCACTGTGTTAACAGCAGGCGAACAAAAATGAAAGAGCACCCCAGCTTCCTCTCCAGATCCTCAAAAGACCTGGTCAAGAGGCAATGGCTTTTGGCAGACCAGACCAAGCCCAGTGTGTCACCAGGCCTGTTATCTAAACAGCTGTGGAGGTGGTCTGGAAACCCCACACAGGTCAGATTCCTATTCCATACACCTAAAGGTGATGTTGTTTGTAATTGTTTTGTAATTGTAGTTTATAATTGTTTTGTAATTGTTTGTTAAATGTTTTGTAATTGTTTTAGTAATTGTTGGCTGGCTCAACCATTGGCACAAGTTTGGGGTAGTATTGTTAGCAGTGATAAAGAAGCCTGTTTAAAGGTTTTTTAGTTTTATTTGTTTCAATCTATTAAGTCACACTAGGGGCGCAGAAATTGCATACTTTAGCTTTTAAATATTGTTTACAAAGGTGCAGGCTAGGTCCACTAACTACAATACTATGATTGTTTGCACATGTACCATAGCACACCCATGTTTTTGGGATTGTTATTACCATAGAAGGTTTTCTTTGAATTATCTAGTAGTATTATGAAAATCATCTTATCCATCATTGATACCATACCAGCCCAGTGTTTTACTATTGCTACTTACTAAATCTATATTGAGTACTGTGTGTAAACACCTGCAGCTCTGTTTGTTACATTAGCGACGAGGACTAAAGGGAAAGGCCCGGAAGCTGTTCTACAAGTCCATAGTGCGTGGAAAGGACATGATTCGAGTAGGAGACTGTGCTGTGTTCCTTTCAGCTGGGCAGCCTTATCTGCCATTAATTGGTCGCATTGAGAGTTTCTGGGAATCATGGCAAAGCAGCATGGTCGTAAAGGTCAAGTGGTTTTACCACCCCGAAGAAACCAAGTTAGGCAAGAGACATCAAGATGGCAAAGTAAGTAAACATAAATTTAGATATTACCTATTTGACATTTATAATATGATAAATATTTATATATAATAAAATTAGGATTTGACTAATTTTGTAAAGCATTAACATTTAGGAGATAGCAAAATAATGAGTAATTGATGGTTAAAAAAAATGTAGTCCATGAGTGCTGTTTGTTAATTGTTAAAAGAAGCAAATGCAAGAAACACCAATTTAATCCCTATAGATCCTGATGATTTATTGAGGCTTTATAAAGTGAAATGATCAGAAAGTGCTAAGCATTAATTGGTCTGAAAATAATACAACATTATAACCTGTATTCCATAGCTTCAGGTAAACAGTCCTGAGCACATCTGAAATTTAGTCAGAGATTGCTGCATCTTGTCTGAGTGTCTTGATGACATACAAAGGAGTTTGTTGAAAACTAAATCAAAATACATTATTTGATGAAAGCCTTGATTCATGTCGTGTTAGAGTGAAGACAAACAATTCAGTTTACTTCTTTATTCCTGTTGTGTTTCATGCTTTCGGTATGGTAGTTACACATGTAAGCTCATGTAGCTGTGATAACAATGTAGCTCAGACAGTAAGGACTGTTTGCCTAGAGCTATGGATTACTCCTAATAATGTTGTAAATTATGTTCAGTTTCTTTCACAGACTAAACCTTTGGCTTCATAAATTAACAGAATTTTTTGTGAACTGTCCTTTAAACTAATATTAACAAAGTGTTACTATTGTACTTTATAAAAAGTAGAGAGATCTTCACTGGGAAATCACTGGGAATTCAGTACCAACTTTCTGAACAAAACAAATTTTCTGATGGTTTTGGTAGAGTATGGAAAAAAGAAAATGAATCATTTTCTTTCTCTTTAGAATGCCTTGTACCAATCGTGCCATGAGGATGAAAATGATGTCCAGACAATCTCTCATAAGTGCCAGGTGGTAACGTGTGAGGAATATGAGCGCTTGAGCCGCATCAAGAAGGCTGATGGAAACTATCATGATTTGTACTACCTGGCCGGCACTTATGACCCCACCAGTGGTCAGCTCCTCACTGCTGACAGGATGTCAGTACTTTGTTAGCACTGGACTTGCAAGTCTTCGTGTGAGTCTGTGTATACTACTTAGTTATTTGTGTTCTGACCTTAAAGATGTTGCATAGCACATAAGAAGCAGGGAGTGGCCACCTCTCTGACAGAGGATCAGGATGCAGACTTCCACCACCTCTCTGGAGAGATATCTGCATGCCCCTGCTACCAATTCTCTTCTGAGGTTTAGTCAACATATTGTGGATGTAACAAATTTTGGTATGAACTGTTTTCTAAGGTCACTAAAGCAAAACTCTTGGTTTGGAAGACATTTGTCCGTGAATACTCATGCCATGTTGTAGGCAGCATGAGATGGTGTGAGGCAGTGTGAGGTGTTTCTCACCATATTTATGATTCCAGGGATATATATTAAGCTCATATGTGTATATAAAGGGATTAATTTCCCATCAAGCCATACACTTCAGTACCTCTTGTCTTATTTTTCAGGGGTGTGTATTGTACAGTCACTTTTGTTTTTTTTCTTCCCATTGTTGTCTATATCTAGATACAAAACTTTTAAATAGGTGTTATGAATAGACCTTACCATGTACCTGATTTATTTTTGTATAAGTAAGTTATATGGTGGTTGAAGTTTGTGTGAAAGGTTAAGAAAATGTATGGTTTGCACTGAACGTGGCCTGCTGAGAGGAGAGTAGGGAGATCGTCCTTCTGTCGACTGCACTTTGGGCATTCTTTCCTCTAATGTCTTACTTGATGTTGCCTGTGTTTGCAGACTCAAAACAATTTTAAAACAAAGGGATAAGTAATATCTAGCGACACTTTAATATTATTCTCCAAAATATTTATTGCTTTTGCTGGTAGAAATTTGTTGTCAGTGCTTAAAATAAGTTATTGTTTATTCCTAAAATATAAATAGAAAATGGTGAATCTGATTAATCTGAGTGACATTACATCCCAAAACCAAATAAATATGAAATAATGCAAATGCAAGAGGACCATTTTGATTTCTCCGTTGTAACATTATCACTATTTTCCCCCAACTTCACGTTAATGAAATGTGAAGAAATGCCATTCACATGATCATAATACAGTAATGAATATTACCCTGTCCTGACAATGATTTAAATATCCTCTTTTTCCACATTAACAAGAATTTTTAGGATGTGTTTAATTGTCATGAAGATACTGTTGCAATGCAAGCAATATATTATGAAAAATATTTTTTTCTAACAGCAGAACATTCACCTAAAACACTAGTGTGGTATATGATAAGAAAAGGTGTATTAATATTCCAATGTGTTATTACTTTACTTGAAGCGTTTGTGTTGTCAGATGCATCCTGCACTCTATTTAAGTATTGCTTTGCTTACGTTGTTACATTTGGGCCATTTGAATTTTTTTTTAAATGGCACCTTTATAAAGTGTAATTGCTGTTGAGGGTGAATATGACCTGTCAGGGTCAGGGCACTAAACACAAGGAATTGCTGGAGCCTTAGACACAGCTAGACAACAGAGAGTTGATGACATACAGTCAACTGTATCCCATGCACTGATTTCTCACTATAGGGACAATCACATTCATGCATGGAGTAGCACTGTTTGAAAGCTCACACAATTACAGCATTTCTTCTATGCCAAAAGTTTGATTTATTTTTTATTTTGTTGTGTTATGTGTTTTTAATTCTCAGTGTTTATTTATTATCAGTATTAGTTTTGTCATGAAACTAACTGACCTGGATGAAAATATCTTATTTGATGGAATCTATTTGACTCAAAATTGTTGTAGAAAGATGTGTTGAGTAGTGACCTTTTCATATTGACACAATAAAATAAAGCAACTCGCAGACCATGGTTTCATACAATATGCAAAACAATTGATTGCCTCCAGCAAATTTAGAATACATTTTCTCTTTGTTTACAAAAATAATTTTTTTACATGTTTACAGTAGTGACATTTTGCTAATCTTTTGTCAGAGGGCTGATCAGCTTGAAAGTACAGTGTGTTGTGCAACTGAAATTCATTGTCGGTCACTGCCACCTTTCTGGCAGGAGTGAATTAACTGAAGTTAATAAATCATTTTGTTTGCTGTGTGTGTCTGCGAATTACTTCACTTTATCACGTCACACTCAGTATGAAAAGGCATTTACAGTCAGACCTTCATCTCAACCCCCCAAAACTAATCCGGCCCTCCACGACTGGCTTAGTACATGGGTGTGTTTGGAATAACATTCAAATTTTAATATTGATTCGGCATGTAGAATGTATACTGTGCATATTATACAAATGTTCTGTGTGTATAGATGATCTACTACATCTTCAGTATACAACCAGAGCAACCAATGAGCAAAACCTCATTCAACAATGCAATGCTTTTTACATGAGCTATCATTTTAGGTATAATGAATGAATTAGAATATGAGCTGAGAAATCTGCCTGCCTCACATCTGCCAGTGAACAGAGTTTACAGTGCAGTATTCACAAATAGTCAGCTAAGATTCTAAACATTATTTTTGTTTTTGACCACTAACAGTTTGATGATAGAATACCAGTATCATATCAACCAGTATCAACATCAAGACTTAAGTTTAGTTCTTTATCAACTAACTCATGTAACCAGAGCAACAGTTATATTAAAAAGGTATGTTTGTGTGCCTTTTTGTACTTTTGACTGTTTTGAAACAGGAGGGCACTGAATAGGGCCATGGCAAGGGTGCAATACTACTTTGGTTAAATATTTAAACAGCACTCCAAATTTTCAAGTTTTTTCAAAGGCTGAACAGGAAGTAATAAGGAGGACGCAGGATCGTCTGTCCTATTAATCACTTTCTTTAGATGTTGGTTTTGCTTTATATGCGAAGAAGCTGCAAGATATTTAATATTCCACTTGTTCAATTTTTTTTAAATGTTCTAATGTTGTTCTACTAAAAATTATATATATCTGTATATCTTTAAATGTTTACTTTCTTACATTGATTTTTTTCTTTTAAATGTTTTCAAAGATTTTTATTCTTTTAACAGTGTAAGGATCTGTAAAGTATGGTTTAATTTTAAAAACACAACAATATGGGTATCAACTGTAACTGTGGTTTAATATTACTAATTTTTATAGTGGGCTCATAAATAAATATCACATTAAAATAAACACTTGTTTAATTTTTAATAAATTCTAAATTTATTGGCACTCACATACAATCAATCATTTACATTTGGGCATTTAGCAGACACTTTTGTCCAAAGCGACTTACAAAGTGAGGAGAACAAGGAAGCAATAAATCACAAGCTAACAGTACACAAAATCATACAAACATACGAACATACAATTTTTCTTGATGTACAAAATTTCTTGATATACAATCAGTCAATCAATCAATCAATATAGTATTTCATCATAATTATGTTTTTATTATGTATGATACAACTTCAAGATAACAACAAACACATAAGAGAACACTAATACTCAACTACTACTAGCACTTCTTCAACCACCACTAGCAATTCTTTTCCTCTATACCACTTTCTACTCTATTTAAAAAAAAACGGCACAGACGGCGGGCGATACGTAACAGATGGGGTGACGTCATGACCAGGAAGCATAAAGATACGTACGTGGAGCAAACTTGTAGTTTTGGAAAGGAATAAAGGAAGCGCACGCAGGAATGACGAAAGTATGGCCTTGAGAAGCAGCGTCTCATTCTCTTCAGGGAATCAGATTTACATATGTAACTTGAGACGTCCTTTCAGGAACTCAAGCTGTGTCAAAACACTATGGGAATGAAATGCCAACTCTGCCAGACTGAAGGATCCCTGCCCTTGATCCCGTGCTCTTTTGTGTAAAAGAGCACGACTAGGGCAAAGAGAGGCCATAGGACCAAACAAAGGTCATGGGAGTGGAAAATCTTGCAGTGGCTGCCATACTTCAGATCGAGTGAGCCTTGGTTCCCTGAAGTGGGGAAAGACTAGAGGACTCAACAGAGGTTTGGATAGACCCACAATTATATTTATTCATTTAGCAGAAGCTTTTATTCAAAGTGACTTACAAGTGAGGAATATATCAGTGTCAACATAAAGTGGCAAACAGATGCTGGAAGTGCTCAAGATACATGTTTTGGAGATTGCTCAGAGTATTATAAGCCACAGTAGAAAGGGATTAAATGAAATAAAAAGAATGGGAAAATAGGGATAGATTTTTTTATAATAAAGATGAGGTTAAGTACTCATGAAAGAGATGAGTTTTCAGCTGTCTTTTAAAGATTGCCAGGGATTCTGCATTCTGGATACAGGCAGTAAGATCGTTCCACCAGAATGGTGCAGTGAACAAGAATGTTTTGGAGAGTGAT
>JBAJNP010011310.1:0-14989 GCA_036877545.1 Yasuhikotakia modesta
CCCTGGTGGGTGTCCTGGTCTCCTGATCCACCCTGATGGGTGTCCCAGTCTCCTGATCTGCCCTGGTGGGAGTCCAAGCCTCCTGATCCTCCCGGGTGGGCTCCCCAGTCTCCTGAGCTGCCCTGGTCCGAAAGCCGCTCCTTTGGGTGGGGGGGGGGGGTTATGTTACACCAGGCCAGCAGAGGGAGCCCTCACCCCGGGGCTGTCTGAGCTCGCTCCCTTTGCTTCAACTTCCTGTTTGCTGGCCATAAAACAGAGGCCCAGCAAACAGGATGTTGTGATTTGTTAATTTGCCTTTTACCTTGTTCTTTCCTGTGTTCCCTCGTGCTCTCTTGTGTTCCATGTGTGTTTGGTTTTGTGGATTATTGACCCCTGGACTATTTCCTGGTTTTTGATGTTTTGCTGCCTGTCCCGACCCTTGCTGTGTTAATTGGATTTCGAGTTTGTGATTGCCTTCTTTGATCCTGTCTGCCTTCGTATGACCATGTCTTTAAATAAAAGAAACCTGCAAAAGGATCCGTCTCTGTCTCCTCTTCCAACGTGACAAGCTGTAATTCAGTAAGAATATAATCTCAGTTTCTGCCCATGATATTTATTACTTTACCAAGTCTACAGGGCCTGAAGGGATCATTTCATATGTAGGGTACCTTTATTTCCCTGTAAACAGGACATGAATTTACTTTTACAAACCAGGGGACAGGGGGACAGGGGAATTTAAATGAATTAGGAATTGTGTACATCTGGTCATGCTTTCTAATAAAAATACTACCTTATGATTTTATTTTATGTACCTCTGAACTGCACAAAATGCACATTATTTTAATAAAATAAAGTGATACAAAGTCGCTTTTCACCTCTAAAGGGGAAAGTCAAAGTGATTTGTTTTGTCAATCAGACCATGTAACAGTAGTTACACAGAAACTCTTAATTGTGTTTCCTCAAATGTGCAAGTATGAATATATCTGTAATTGAGGCAAGCAAAAGAGCGGGTAGAATCCATATGCAGAGTTTTATTAATAAACAGAAACATAACACAGGCAGGGGTCAGGAGATTGTTGATCCCAGATTCAAAACCCAGTACATTGACAGAGACAAGATAGAGGGAATACAAGCCAGAGCTGTGTCTGAGCTGGAGTTTTTGCTGACTATACGGTATCCAGCTGCCTCAGCATCGGTTCAGTAGCCTATATTTACCTCAACATCACAGAGCCTGGATGCAGAACAATCCTAACCCAAAAAGGCTAAGAAATCACTTGCCAGCTTTTTGAAAACCTTAGATGCTGCGAGTGCATCTCATGTCACTATATCAGCATCCCCATCTCTAAAATAGGCAATAGAAGTGGAGTTGAAGGGTTACATGTCCGTACAAATGCAGAAAGTGAAGTGGTGGAAAGTTCATAGGGCAAACTTTTCAAGAGTTAGCCAACTTGCTAGAAAGTACTTGTGCATTCTAGAAATGAGCACTTCCTCAGAAAGAGCCTTCAGCACTGGTGGCAATATTGTCACCTGCCAAAGGGCAACTCTTAAGCCAGATAAAGCAAATCAACTGGTTTTCCTTGCCAAGCAATTGTGACTGTGATCAGTCATACTTTGTGTCACACAGGTTAGTATATGCAATTGTACATCCATAGATCAATAAATTCCTAGACGCCTCAGTCGCTTCAGTCCAATGCAATGCATAAACAAATGCAACTAAAGGCAGAGCTGTGTTTTTTAATCTTAAGTAATATTTATCAAAACTGAGAAAATGGAACACACTGACAAATACAAATCACACTGGAATGCTCAATTCTGTATTTTTATCACACTAAAATGTCGCAATTATTTTCTAGAAAATAATTTCAGTATCCCCAAAATATCTCCCCCATAATATCCTGCCACCTCCCATAATATCTCAATACAGCTTGGTTCCACCACACTTTCTCTAACTCGGTCAGTAAAAAACCTTGGTGTTATCTTTGATAACAAACTAACATTCACTGAACACATCACTAAAACAGCACAATCTTGCAGGTTTGTCTTATACAATATCAGAAAAATCAGACCATTTCTAACCATTCATTCAACGCAGCTCCTGGTCCAGGCCCTTGTCATCTCTAGGCTAGACTATTGCAATGCTCTACTGCCTTTCTGTTAGCTCAACTGGTAGAGCATTGCGTTAACACCGCAAAGGTTGTGGGTTCGACCCTGCTTTGGATAAAAGCGTCTGCCAAATGACTAAATGTAAATGTAATGTACTGGCTGGCCTTCCTGCAAAAGCACTCAAACCACTTCACCTAATACAAAATGCCGCAGCTCGTCTGGTCTTCAAAGAACCAAAATATAAAACATTGGTTACCACTTGCAGCATGCATCCAGTTCAAATCTTGGACACTCACTTATGAAACGACCATGGGTTCAGCACCATCATATCTTTAACATCTTTTTCAAATATACACTCTATCCAGATGCCTATGTTCATCAAACAAACAACGTCTTATCATTCCATCCCCCGAACACTTTCTGTCACCCTACAGTTTTACATTCAATATCCCTTGATGGTGGAACGATTTTTCACACTTTGTTCGGTCTGCCTCATCCCACACATTATTTAAAAAACTCCTCAAAACTGAACCCCTGAAACATTGTCTAACTGAAAGAATTGTATCTTTGTATGATTTTGCATTCTGTTATCTTGAGATTTATTGCTTCATTGTTCTCCTCCCTTTGTAAGTCGCGTTGGACAAAACTGTCTGCTAAATGCCTAAATGTACTAGTACTGTCACGAATCCAGTCCCTGTGGTGCCCTCTACTGGCCACCAGCAGGAAGCATCTCCGGAGTACTAGGACTCCATTTCCCATGGGCCCTGTACCTGGGCCACGCCCCTTCCAGCTGATGGCCATTTTGTAATCAGAACTCTCTGTATATACTGTGACAAGTATCTCGAAAGTGAATCAGTGTTGCCCTGGAAGTGGACCTGTTCCAGTAGAGAACCTGTTCATCCTCGTCACGGGTCGATCGCTTCGAGAGAACTCCTCAATTTGGAGAGAGGGAAATAAGCCCAGGAGATACAGCTGTCTGTTATCATAATCTCCATGAGCCTCCCGACAGAGCTAACACTTATTCTCTCTCTTTCGTACAGAAAACGTGGCTATGCAATTAACCATCAACATTCACGAGAACCACCACTGTCATGCTGGACCCACTCCTAACCCGCCAGCGCACCCCGCGCCACCTGCAACCACATGGATTTACACCAGTGCATGCAATTCTCACATTTCACTGAAAGTTATTGTCAATAATCATTTATTTGAACATTCCTTGCCATGTGGTTATTCACCATGTGACTTTTGGTGGAGAATGCGGGCAAAAGAGTGAAGAACTCACTGACAAGTGAACCCACGCCAGACCGCACCCAGTAATATATGGGTGCGGTCTGGCGCACCCCCACAGTACACCCCCTTTTTTTTTTCCTCGGCACTGTTTCCACTACTCACGGGGGAGGCTCAGTGAGCTTTTTTCTCCATGCCGCCTGGGGCAACAGAAAACTAGGAGGCAATAAAGAGAAAGATCCTAGCAAGATCGGGCCTATCTGCAATCTGTGTGGCTCAACGGTTCCATGCATAGGAACATCGGCCCAAGCAGCCTGTCTGTGCCTAGGTGGCTGAACTTATCCGGCTTGCACAACACTCTCTACTTGAGGGGAGTCCAAGTGCTGGGCATGTGGTGGAAAAAGTGGTGGTGGACCTGCTGCTGAGGGTGCTTCCCCATTCCTGTCATCTTGTTGTCAGCATGAGTAACCTAGCGACCACACAAGAGCTGGTTGAGGCCATCGAGCTGGCGGAGGCTGGCCAGCACCGGGAGGATGGTGAGAAAGAGATGCCATTTCCCCACAGGGTGGGCCATCGCCCACGAGCTCTTTCTCCTGTTCACCTGTTCATCTGACCGATCAGGGAACCCCATTAATGTCCTGGCTAGAGGACTACTGTGTACCACCCACAGACTGACAGCCTGGTGGAGTGGTTCAACCAGACCCTAAAACATGCTCCGAAGATTGCTGGAACTGGGACCTGATGTTGCCATATGTCCTCTTCGGCATTCAAGAGCCTTTGAGCTCCTGTTCGGCCGCCAACCCCATGGTCTTCTGGACGTGGCGAAGGAGGCGTGGGAGCAACAGTCAGTTACTCACCAGTCGGTTGTGGAACATGTAAAGAGCATGAGGGAAGGGATCGATCGGGTCATCCCATTAGTCCGGGAGCACTTGGTAAAGACCCAGCAGGCCCAGCAGCGGCACTACAATAAGGCTGCCCAGCCACAGGTATATACGACAAAAAAAAAAAATCTGTTCATCGACCATATGTTTCGATGACCTCTTCAAAACCAGGTCTCCACAGTACACTAACCTGTGTCCTGTCCCACAACTTACCTGTGACACTCACGTCAAGCCTATTCAGATTTCACAAACCCGTATGACCCCTGCAGAGAGAGAAGCGCATTAGAAACCAGTTATGCATGTCATGTGGCCAGCCATGACATCACTCACTGTTCTGAGCTGAGTTCTTCATCCAAGACACTGGTGAGTGCTAAATCCAGTACTTCCTCAAATCTAAAAGGACCCGTCAGCAACAGTAAATAACTTGTATCTTGAAACACAGCCTTTGATTGACTCTGGGGCTGCGGGCAACTATATAGATGAACGAATTGCTAAAATCATAAATTATCTCTGGTAATCATCCCCTTTCCTCTGGCAGTAGAAGCAGCTGATGGGAGACCACTCTGTACAGATTGAATGGGTTCCCAATACAATTGTATAAATTGATGACATTTTGATCTACTCAAGCAGTCCGTCTGAACACATACAACATGTCAGAGCGGTCCTGGAACATCTTATCAATTATCAACTCTATGGCAAGCTTGAAAAGTGCAAATTCCATCAATCCAGCATCTCTTTTCTGGGGTACATCATCAGTCCAGATGATAAGAATGTTAGTGCTGTACAGACTTGGTCACAGCCTAAATCCCTAAAAGAGTTGCAAAGATTACTGGGTTTCATTCATTTCTACATGCTTCATAAGGGGTTTCAGTTCCGTGGCCACTCTGCTGACTAACAGGGTGAAGTATGGTGCTGTACTGGGCAGTACTCTCAAAAAATGCACACAGTCACCATCTCCTGAAATATCCTACCTTCTAACATTGTTGTTTCTCTTATACAGTGGGACCTTATGACAGTGATTAATTAAGCACTACAGAAGGAGCTGGAAAAAAAGAGAAGAGATGCTACAGGCCTGTTCTCCGCTCCGTCATGGGAAACATGAGATCTCTTTTAAACAAAATCGACAAGCTGGTGGCCCTTACTCGGCATCAGTGGGAGTACAGAGAGTGTAGTGTCATTGTATTCACAGAGACCTGGTTAACCCCTCAAAACCAGGCCTCAAAGCACCCCAACCCAAGGTTGTGGGGGACCTGCAGTGGGTCAATGACTTGAACCATCACTTTAACCAGTTTGACCAGTCATCCACTATTCCCCCCTTGCAGCTGCACCACTCTTTGTCAATGGGACAATGCCCCCCTGCCCCAGCCCCTCACACCTCTGGCTCACTCCACACCACCCCCCCACGGCCCCATGGCCTCATTCACCCCCTTAGCTCACCCCTGTCTTTCACACCTGGCCAGGTGAGGAAAGAGCTGAGGAGGATAAAAGTAAGGAAGGCTGCTGGCTTTAACACCCTGCTCGCATCATTCAACATGAAGCTACTGATCACTACAGCCACCCATAAATCAGGTAATCAGCTAGAACTCATCTACACGCGAAACTGCTGTACGGATAACACATCCGTTACTCCTCTGCACATCTCAGGCCACTTCCTCATCACTCTCAACATCACTAATTGAGCATCACTCTAGTGATGCTCCACATGTCATTTTTCTGCAAAACCTCTGCTCACAGTCTCCTACACATCTGTCCTCTTTACTTCTCTCTGCCCCAACCCTGCCAACTTTCTGGTCTGGACATTAACACTCTCCACATTGACACCCTGTCTGGATAACCTCTGTCCACTCACATCTAGGCCAGCACGTGCCACCCTCTCTGCTCCATGGCTGTCGAAGGTCCAAAACATTCTCCTCACTTCTCTGTCCTCCTCCTCCACCCCCGTCATCTGCTCTCGCAGTTGATGACTTTGCTACCTTCTTTATAAAAAAACATCTACTATCAGCAGACCATTCTCCATACCTCAATCTGACAATCACTCCTCACACACCTCTTATTCTCTGTCTTCGACCCTATCCCCACTCACCTCCTCCAGATCATTTCCTCTTCTGTAACACCGATGCTCACCCACATCATTAATAACCCTCTTCACACTGGTACTTTTTCCACAGCTTTTAAGCAGGCTCAGGTATCTCCACTGCTTAAGAAACCATCTCTAAATCTTGCACTTCTGGACAACTCCATCCTCATTTTGCTTGATTTGTCTGCTGCCTTTGACACCATCAACTATGGGATCCCCTGTCAAGCCTCAGGAAAATGGGTATCTCCCTGGAGGGGTGAAATCTAGAGGCCACGTCATCTCACCACTGGAGTTCCTCAGGGCTCTGTTCTTGGACGACTTTACTTTTCCATCTATATGTCTTTACTAGGGTGATTTTCTCATATCACTGCTACGCCGATGACATACATCTATACTCCTCCTTTCAACTGGAGGACACTACAGTAGCTGCTCACATCACAGCCTGTCTAATGGACATCTCAACTTGGATGAAGGATCATCATCTTCAGCTCAACCCTGCCAAGACAGAACTGCTAGTAATTCCGGCAAACCCAACACTCAGCCACAACTTCTCAATTCAGCTTGGATTATCAACAATAACTCCTTCCAGAACAGCCAGGAACTCTCTGTCACAAATTGAGTCCCGGTGGCTCCCACATTATTAGATTACATTTTGACTTCATGAATACACACAAATGACAGCTTAATGTTTCATGTAATAAAACATTAATGTTAATTTATGTAATAATGTTTATGTTTAATTTATGTATTTGTACATTTATGCATGAACCATTTTTTTAATGAAGGTAACATCAGTGACAGTAACACCAGTGACAATTTTCATAAAAAATGCATTTTACCAAATGGCTGCTGAAAGGTATCAAACCACATGTTGTCAATCATTGTATTCTCACAAAATTAAGTAGTTTAATACATTTTTTACAGTTTCCTGACCATAAAGCAGGTCATACCAGTGAGTTCAACTATAAGCTTCGTATAAAATCGTGAAATAAATGACAACATTTCTGATGTTGTCATTCTAAGACAGTGGATGTTGGGTCTTTCTTTACAGATCTTCAGGAAATGGGATGGAGGAAGTCAAGTGATAGCATCTGTCACAGATCCGGTCTCTGTGCCTCCCTCTGTTTGCCACAAGTGGGAGCCATCTCTCGAATATTAAAAACTACATTACCCATAAACCCTCTACCTGGGCCACGCCCCGCACAGCTGGCCGCCATGAACTAATCAAGAATGCTATATCTAATCAAGAATACTCACCGCTTCATTCATCCTGTGCAAAGTCTACTTTTGCCACGGTGAACTATTCAGAGCGTATTTACTTGTTGTGATTACTTGCTGCCTACTTTGTTTGTGCCCCGTTTCTTGTTTGCTTGCTGCCTTCCTTGTTGACCCTCACTATGTTTGCCGCCTGAACTATTGGCTGGACTGTGTTTTTGCTCCTCTGGTTTGCCCATGTTGTTATTGCATGCTGTTGTCTGATCTTTGCCTGTCTCTGAACAGCCCTCTCTGTACCCCACTGACACCAACCGCATAGCTTTTGTGTGGTTTCCTTGTTATCTGGCAGAGCTTTGGAGTGGGCCACTGCTGTATGGAACCTCAAGCAGCCTACCTTTCCCACATTCACCGGATTTTTACGCTGGTTCCAGGAGGTATAAGTAATAACTTACCTCTCCTTTCTTGTTCCTCTCACATAGCAGTGGGGGTGATAGATGGACGTCCCTGGGAAAGGTCTCTCACACCACCATACATCTGATCCTTTGCATAAGCTATAGTATATAGTATATATTGCAGCTATAGTTTCAAATTTATTAAAATACTAAGTTGCATTATTACAGTGTTTCCTCAGTGAGGTGTCCAATCTAGTGTCAGCAGACTCCCTTTAAGCAAGCCAACAGGGCGACAGTGGCAAGGAACCAAAACTCCAGTTAAAAGTAAATGGAGAAAAAAAAACCTTGTGAGAAACCAGGCTGGGGGAGGGCCAGTTCTCCTCTGGCATGTTAAAGCTGCAGTCTGTAACCATGACTAAGATTGGTAAATAAGGAGTTGGATAAAAGTGATAGTACTGTCAAAATGGATAAAGCAAAGATATTTATAGCTGTAAAATATAAGAAAATGACATGGAAGGCATTTAATAACATAAGTTACTCAAAGCAGCTCTTACCACAATCTGCTGTTACATGCTATAAGGTGTTGATTGGTGGTTTGAAAACATCATATATACCAATAGAAATAACAGAATTAACAAAATAATGAAAAAAATGTAGGACCAACACTGGGGGTAGGCCAGATTGTGGATTCTCTGGAAACGCCTGATGTCAGGAACCACATCCAGGAGGACCTAGACACCGGAATGACTTGCTGATGACTGTATCCATTATGAGGCAGGTTCATCTAATAAAAAATTATAAAAAATTTGCGTAGCTGCTGTTCATGACATTGTAAGCAAAAATCAACTTGTTAAAAGATAAAAGATTGGTCAGTTGAATTATAGAGCCCGTAGAGCCTATATTGGTTTGTAATGGGAGAGAAGGTCTGTGAGGTATTTAGGGGCTATCCCATTTAAAGCTTTATAGGTTAACAGTAAAATCTTATAAGTAATATGGTAACTGACAGAAAAGGATAATAGTATTGGGGTTATATGGTCATATTTCTTAGACCAAGTAAGGACTCTATCTACAGCATTTTGGACTAACTGTAGCCGGTTTATAAGAGAGGCTGCACAGCCACCTAAGAGTGCATTGCAATAGTCCAGTTTGGAGGTCATAAAAGCATGAACCAGCTTTTCCGCATCAGAACTAGAGAGGATGCCACATAGCTTAGCAATGTTCATTAAGTGGAAGAAGGCAGTTTTAGTAATGTATGCCACATGACTTTCAAATGATAGATTACTGTCCAAAATGACGCCCAGGTTTTTAACTGTATTGGATGAGGTAACATTATACACTTCTAAATTAAGATTATAGTCAGAGAGGGTCTGTTAATTAGAGTGTGGCCGAACAAGTAATATCTCCATTTTATTTTAATTCAACAGAAGAAAATTACGTGTCATCCAATGTTTTATGGCACTAAAACAATCTGAAAGTTTTGCTAGATTAGTAATATTGTCAGGTCTAACAGTTATGTATAACTGGGTGTCATCTGCGTAGTAATGGCAATTTATCCCATGGCTTTAAATTGGATTTCCTAAAAGAAGCATATAGATTATAAAAAGCAGAGGGCCCAAAATAGAACCTTGAGGCAAACCATACTGAACTGGCAGTTGTGCAGATGATTCCCGTTTTTTCTTTCGTGCAGACGATTCCCTGTACAAACTGATACCAGTCGGACATGTAGGAGCAGAACCACTACAAGGCCTGCCCTTGAATGCCAATATGATTCTGTAGACAATCCAACAGCAAGACATGATCTATGGTATCGAAAGCTGCGCTGTGGTCCAATAAGACTAATAATGACATTCATCCTTTATTTGCCGCCAGAAGTAAATCATTTGTGGTCATGTGGTCTAAACCCAGACTGAAAAGTTTAAAAATGTCATTCCTGAGTAAAAAAGCAGACAGTTCAGAGGATACAACCTTTTTCAAGATCCTTGATATCTGTAATTTACGAGTTCATTTAAATCCATTAAGTTTATTAAGGTCATCCTGGCTTATAGGAGTAAAGCATTCCAGCAGCTCCTGAGGGGAAGCATTGAACAAGCATTGAATTTTCCACTACTGATGCAGGCCACATATTTTCAATTACGTTACGTAAATTTTCAATTATAGCTGTAAAGAAGATCATAAATTTGTAAAACTCCCAGAATCCCGTGCTGGGACCATGCCCACCACAGGTGGCTGCCATTAGCCCCATCAAAGACTCTATTTAAACAAACTGTGTATCGGGGCAAAGTCTGTGTCTCTTGATTTCCTGGTTTCTGCCTCTTGGACTGTCATTTATTTGGATTGTTGGCCGCCCGCCATGGACTTTCGCCTGGTTACTGGATTACTCGTGTGTTTTGCCGCCTACCCCGATCTCTGTTTGGACTCTGGTTTATGAATTTCCCTTATTGTTTCTGCTTGTTACAAAACCTAGGATTGTTTTTATGTTTTTCAATTTGTGAGCCAGTGTGTGCAGCCCTTGCTGTTCTTAAGGCCTTTTTATAAAGGTACATACTGTCCTTCCATGCCAATCGAAAAACCTCCAGGTTCGTTTTTCTCAGTTTTCGCTGTAGATGGGTTTCTTTCTTTAGCATAAGAGTCATGCTGTTATACCACGGAGCTGTCCTTCTGTCATTAACTTTTTTTTATTTTAAATGGAGCGACAGAATCAAGGGTACTGGTAAAACTGTGATTCAGACTAGTCTTTAGCAGCTTTCGGTGTGTTGAGCATATTTAATAAATCAGGCAGAGCACTAATGAAGCGTTATGTTTCTACCCTTTTGAAAGCATAGGGCATTACGGTTGACATCAGCAGATTTGATTGTCCACAAAATCAGATGGTGGTCGGTTATGTCATCACATTGGGATGTGACTTCTATATCTATGGGGTCAAGACCATTTGATAGAATAAGATCTAGAGGGTGGTTGAGATGATGGGTGGGTAAAGTAACATTCTGTTTATTTCCAAAAGAATTTAGCAGGTCCATGAATGCAGACTATGGAGCATCATTGACAACATCTACATGAATATTGAAGTCTCCAATGATTAGGGCTTTATTGACCGACACCAGAAGTTCAGTTAAAAAGTTAGCAAATTCCTTTAAAAACTCAGAGCAGGAGCCAGAAGGGCCTATACACAGTAACCAACACAAACGAGACAGAAGATTGTTTCCATATGTCTGGCAGTGTAACTTTAAGCATAAGATAAGCACAGTAAGTTAAGCATGGATAGATGCAACACCACCTCCACACGAGGCTCATGCTTATAGAGGTATCCTGGTGGTGCAGATTCATTTAAACCAACAAAATCATCTGGCTTTAACCATGTTTCTGTAAGGCAGAATAAGTCAAAACTATTTACATCATATATTTGATAGTTATGAATTGACCTTTGTATTTTAAATGGTAGAAAACCATGTTTTTGACCTCAAAATAAAGTTTTAGACCTCAACATAAAGCATATAAAATAAACAATGCCACGTTGATGGCTCAAGAAGATGTAATTGTTCAAATAACATATTGATTATTTGAACAATGAACCTGACTTAATTTGACCTGAATTGTTTTTCAAGTGTATTATTTCTGTAAAAACTAGGGACAGAAAAATTGATGTTTCCATAGAATAACCTAATAAATATATTAATAATATATATACTATACAATTATATATATTATAATTATCTATATATTTTTAATGAACTGCGAGTCTAAAAAGACGAGTCTAAATTATTTTAATCCAAATATATTCCATGACACAGGCACACTGGACAATGGCAGCATGCCACCCACCCCAAAGGTTTACATTGCAGCACTTCTACTGTCACATCCTGCAATTTAAGGTTAAAAGAATTTCATTTTAAAACCACCCTGCTTTTAGCCCCATTGCTTTAGTCAAGCGCATGGGGAATTTACAGGTGCTTTCAATGGACGCTGCTTGTATGCAGTTTGAGCACAGTGACTGTAATGTTACACTGTTACATTAGTGTAACACTAATAACCACAAATTATTACTATTACTGTTATGAATAATACTGATTGAATTGATACTGTTATCATTTTTAATTATAGCCTGTGTTTGTTTAATTTCTTATTTGTAAAAGGGGTTTTTCTCTTGTTTGAAATCGAATGATTGAATTGAAATGTGAGGTGAGTATATATGTGTTTGAGTGATTACGAAATGGCTGCCAGCTGGAGTGGGCGTGGCCCAGGTACAGGGCTGATAGGAAATGGAGTTCTGTTAGTACTCAAGTGATGGTTCCCACTAGCGGTCAGCAGAGAGGGCCACAGGGACTGAACTTGTGACAGATGTAAGTTTTTGCCAAAGTGTTTATTTAGAATTTTGTTTCTTTACCTTTTGGCTTTATGAACCCTGGCTTCATGACTGCAGCATGGTTCCATTGGGGTGGGGCTTAAAGAAGATGTGCGGTCTTCCTGTTCCTTATTTTATACTGTTCTAAGGGATTATGGGTAATGTACGAATGTTCCATCATCCAGAGGAGTAGCGGGTTATTAGCGAATTGTTTGATTTGTACTGGAGTTGTATGTTTATGTTGATTTATGGAAACATTTTGCCATACATTTGACCCATGGCTATAAAGGGCTGACTTTGTTTGGTCTGGGGAGTCTTCTTTTTCAGAGAGACCTCTCTGAGTCCATAAAAACATTGTAAAGGAATGTCTCCTGCCTTCTTTCTGGTCATGTCTTCACAATGCTGTTGTTATGTTTCTGTTATCCCTATGACACCAGTGTTGCTGCTCTTGGATGACTTTGTTCAATGGGAAATCCCCATTGACTATAGCATAACACACACACACACCTTCTTAATAATTGTAGTCTTTTTAATACCTGAATGTTCCAGGTAGGTCAGAGAAGTGGTTAATGGGACAAAGCACCAGGGTAACAGGCAGCAGGTCAAGGAGTCATGTATGGCAAATGTATGGCAAAAAGTCATGTATGGCAAATGTATGGCAAAAAGTTTCCATAAATTCATGAAGTAGTCTGTGGACAATGCCTGTATTTCTGAACTGCTCCACTGATAGTTGTCCAGCATGTATTATGATGAGATGGCTATACTTCTTCAATGGCAGTTTGCCCATGTGAAAACAGAGCACACCCAACAAAACTTGCTTCCTTTTCCCTTAATTTGGAGTTTCTAAAAACAGTAGGAATGTGGCATATTTTAAGAGCAGGGAAAGTCCACAGTTTTGACTGTAAGGTCTACATGTGGAGAAATTACTTTATTAACTACTAAAATTGTGTATTAACTACTCCCTGTAGGTGATTTTTTATTTAGTTTAATTGTGGGGTCAAATGGGTACATCAGCCATCTATTACAATTCAAATGGTAATTTCTATGATTACAGCATACACACTTTTTTGTGCACAATACCGCATCCCACAACACAATGCGCACAACAGAAATGCAACATTTAAATTTTTGAGATATTAATTGTGAGATGACGGAGTCTGGCTCATCCACGACACTGAGAACATCATAGCGCATTATATTTGCCATTGCATATTGTAGACTTCCACATGCTATTACCAAAACTGTTCCAGTGTATACTGTGCAGTATATACTCAATATTCACTATTGTAACTATTATAACACTCTGATATTCCATTCCAAACAGAGATGTGTATGTTATAGCCAATTAACATATAGCATATTCACCTTCTACAGCAGGCAGCATTTTGTAATACTGTTTCCAGTCTTAAAATATAAAGCACCAACATCCAATATGATGTATGCGAATGGGTCTTTGGCAGACGAGCTAAACACTTTCTATGCTTGCTTCAAGGCTGCAGCTAGCACAGAAATATTCAACCCCTCCTTAACCCAGACGATGATCCCCACATGCTTCAAAGAGTCCTTCATTGTTCCTGTCCCAAAGAAATCTCATCCTGCTTCCCTCAACGACTACCGCCCTGTAGCCTTGACCTCAGTAGTGATGAAGTGCTTTGAGTGGCTGGTCAGAGACTTCATCATGACTTTACTACCAGATGCACTGGATCTATCACAGTTTGCCTACCGCAAAACCCCAAAGCCCCCTGCTGTACTCTTTGTACACATGTGACTGTATGGCCACTACCGACTCCACCAACATCATAAAGTTTGCTGATGACGTTGTTGTGGTCGGACTGCTCTCCGACAACAATACAATGGCCTACCTGGAGGAGATTAGGACTCTGGAGGAATAGTGACAGAGAAACAACCTCCTCCTCAATGTCAGTAAGACTAAGGAACTGATAGTGCCAGACTCAAATCATCAAAAGAAACAAAGAAACAGTAAAAAAGGCGGGAACAGCACCATGCAGGACAGACGATCTCTTCAGAGGGTGGTGTGATCTGAACGCCTCATCCGTACCAAACTCCCTTTACCTGCACACAATCTACAGCAAGCGGTGCTGGACCAAGGCCAGGAAGATCATGAAGGACCTCAGCCATCCCAACAACAGTCTCTTCTCAATGTTGGGGTTGAGACCAGCACTGACGAAGGAGGAGCTTCTTCCCGCAGGCTATACAGTCTCTCAACCATAACCATATTACTCATTGTACAGTTGCATATCATTACACAATTACAATTATTGCACATAGGTCATTGGTGTTATTACTGTACTTTTTATTCCATAACACGGCTTCACATTTTCTATATACAGTGCTGCTTGAAAGTTTGTGAACCCTCCAGACATGGTTAGGTTTTGTGTAAAAAAAAAAATAGAATAACCTAATCAAATTTACATCCAAAACCCAATTTGTGAAGCAGACTTGCTAATGATAGACAAACAAAAAAAGGATATATTGTCATTATTTATTGAACAAAAGGGGTTAATCTCACAAAAACTGAAAATTTGCCATGTGCATAAGTATGTGAAGCCTTTTATTTAGTAGCTTGTGGCGTCTTCTGTAACCACGTCTTCTGTAACCACTGACCAGTCTCTTGCATCTGTCTTTGGGGATTTTTGCCCACTCCTCCACCTTCACTTACTTTTGCACATACAATAATTCAATCTTTCATGCTGTTTTTTGGCTGCTCACAAAATTCCCTCTAAACAAACATATGCAATTGATCAACATACAT
>JBAJNP010011311.1:0-14984 GCA_036877545.1 Yasuhikotakia modesta
TGAGTTTAACTGCTGGGCCATGAAGCGCTTATCCAGTCTTGGATAAGCGAGTCTCGCTTGGCTTGCCAATTCCCACAGCCCTCAAGGAATCAATAGCATTTGAACCCCTGCCATCGTGGCAGGCCTCTGCCACCACACACAGTACAACAGATCAATTCTCCTCTCGGCCTGCCCAGAAACACAGCCGATGTTATCCTATAGGGCATATAATTTAATAATCTTCAGACGCAGGAGCTTAAAACTGGCTTCTCTCAGGTGTTGTGGACAGCTACACTACCAGTCAAAAGTTTAGTATCACTTGACAATAATGTTTCTAATCTTTTAATCTAGGGTGTGTGTTTCAATTTTTGAAATTACTTCTGTAGACTTAACTATAATTGTGCCAACACATTCATTTCCTCCTTTAGAAAACTAGGGTTGGGTTTTTATTAAAAAATATATTTTTGAAAAGGTTTACTTGGACCAAATAATAAATAAGAAGCAGCCAGGAGTCCAGAATAGATGAAAATTCCTTCAACGCTGTTTAAAAAATAACCTGGGAATCTTGGGACCTTAAGCAGCTGGATAATAAAATGGCAAATGTATATTTTTGCAAATATTGAAGATGCTAAAATATGGAGTTTATTTATTTTGCATGCTTTTTACCACAACATAATTCCCACGGTTACAATTGTTATTCCATGTTTTTTTAAAAGAAATATAGATAATAAATGAATGATTGATTCATGAATGATTTTAAGCTTTTGACAGCTTTTGGCAAACATATGTGGATGTTTATAAAACTGTCATATTTGTTTATTGAGCGTCTAATTTCAAAAAGCTGGTGTGGTCAGTTCCATTGGAAAGGGTCTCCATTAGATTTTGTGTGGGAAAATGTGGAAAGTTACTTCCATAATATATATAATAAGGAGTATTAGTGAGGTCACACACAGATTCTGTCTGATCCCAAAGGTGTTCAGTGGGGTTACGGTGGGGCAAACCGTTCAAATGCAGGAAGTAGTTTATTCATAGCTCACGTTTTGTGTACTGAGGCATTATCATGGGACAAGGCCCTATAGAATGTCATTGTATGTTTTATCATAGAAATTTGAATACACTAGAATTAATGGGCCCAGGCTAAACGTGTTCATTAGAAAGGGGTGACCTCATAATTTTAGCCATGCAGTGTGTGTCCTTGTTGGCTGTTCAGTGGTCAGTGGTTTAGTCGGATGATAATGCAGCAGTTAGGGCTGCATAGAAATAAGCTGATTTGAGAGCAGAGGGCTTTGACCTTCCTCTAGTGCCCTGATCTGTCTTCATATTATGAATTCGTTTAAGCATTAGAAAACATGGCTTGCTTGCTTTGTGTTACAGTTCAAATAGTTCCTGGTCATTTTGTTTCCATACAGTCTTTAATTTATATATATGTGTGTGTGTGTGTGTGTGTATATATACACACACACACACAACACATAACAACATGTAATCTAAATAATATTATATATAGTCACTATATATACATGTATATTATCTATATATAATTTTTTATATATATATCATAAATTTATATATAAATAATATACATGTATATACAGTGACTATATATAATATTATTTAAAGTACATGTTGTTGTTATTATTATTATTATTATTAGAGAGATTTTGAACTTACTGTTCAAGGTGATACAATTTCTCTGTTTGTATTCTGCTCCATAGGGCCCATGTGGCACTGCGAGCAAATGTCCTACCAGTACAGCTACAGCACAAGACCTCTGATGAAGATCAAGTCAAAAGGTGTGTCAATTGGTCTTATATTTAAGGCTGTTCTGTGTCTGCTCAAAATTCAAAGCAGGCTTAAATGTATTTATTTTTTCATGGTAGAGCATGTCTAACACATTTGCTTTGTCATTTAAAATTTAATTTTATGTTTTACTTCTCTTAATTTCTGTTTATAATTTAAAACACTCTTAAACATGATCTATGCAGCATTAAATAGCTGCTGTAAATAAGCCATTGTGTCATGTTGGCTGTGTAAATATGTCTTGTATGTTTATGTTTTTGAGCCTTGTGATCAATTGATACAGTCAACAGATGTACGGTCAGTCAAGAGAGTACTAAACTAAGTCAGGCATTACTAAATTAACACTTCCCAAATTGATCTACAGGGGCAGCTTTAAACCACCGATCTCAGGACCGCTGAGCGAACAGCTTCTGCAAACACGGGTATCTACGGTCGCCATGTTCCCAGCGTAACCTCTGGGAATAATGCGATGGGATCGATAGGGTGGACTTCCACAGCACAGCCCTCCCTCCGCTCTGAAGCTGTATTATGCGAGCATGGAAGGTGGGAGGAGAAAGTGAGGTAGAAAAGCAGGACTGAGGAGGCCATTATGGTACGAAGAATGTATCCTCATGAGGAGGCAGCGGGGTCCGAGACGGCGCAAATGAGGGAGCCGGCATGGCCATTCCTGGGGCCTCATTACCTTAATGGAGAACCATCGTTTCTGCTAGGGTTTCTGGAAAATCTCATGTGACACGATTGCTTTTCTCTCTCCGCACAGCCTGGCGGTGTCAGAGAGATACAGAGAAAGAGAGGGAGGGAGGGAAAGGCAGGAGCTAGCCGAGTGGTTCGGCGAATTGCGAGGGGAGATTTGTGCGTTCGGTACAGTAATAAGGTCCTGATTGGGTCTGGAATCCGCCATCGCACTTTATAATGTTGCCTCAGGTTGACACTGCAGACTTAGCCGATAGGAAAGTCTAAGCACTGGTTAGGATTTCTCAGGAAAGGTTTAAGATTAAAAAATAGAGCTTTATGGGCGGCTATAGGGCTCATGTTTAAGTGTCTGGGTTTAGTTAAGCAAGAAATGAAAATTGTCATTTACTCACTTCATGTCAATCTAAATCTACTGAAGTGAATGTGGACTGATGCTATCAAGCTCCAAATATAAATGCAATAGTTCCTGTTGTTTAGCTTTTGTGGTTCTTTTATGCCGTTTTAAGTTTTCATTTGTGGGTGCGCTAATCATGTAGCATTTATGAACAGGAATTTTAGCTCTGTTTAGGAAATGATGTGGCAACAGGAAGTGTTCAGTACTGGAGCGGTGATGTAATGATGTAACACAGAGCGTGCATTTATTGCTCTCAGAGCGTGTGAAGAACAGAAACGACTCGTCCGTATCGTTGTTGACAGTGAGTCAGCTGCGTTCCTGTGGGCTATCTTCAGCATCCACATCTGCCGCTGCTAAAAGGGTTGGTAGATATCTCAGCCGTTAGGTAACAGCAAAATGACATCACAGCACACGATGAGCTTTGATTCGGTGACACCGTCTTCAGGATGTTTTTGTTTCCTCACATAAATCGTCAAGGACGCGTTTCATGCCGTTATCCGGAGAAGAGCGTGGCGTTTTTATCAACAAGTTGTGCCGTTACACATTTCGCCTTGAAGCTTTAAACTTAGACCCAGTCAGAGCTAAAATAAAAGAGGGAGGCTTGTGAGGAAAGATAGAAAGGAAGAGAACGAGTGCGGAAGAACCTTCATAGCACCGCAGAAGTCCTTGAGCTCCTACTGTTCGTTTCCTTTTGGGAATTTAAAAAAGATAAGAGGAAACTACTTGGCGAACAATGAAAAGAAAAGTTCTCTCTGTTTAGTGGTTTATAATCAGCATTAATGAGGCCTACATCTCCACCGTCTGCGTGATTCAGGACATCAAACTGAGGCTAATTAATGCTACTTAAATTGGATTATGGCCGTTATATATCAGCACAAAATAAGGATGTAGTCACCTTGCGTCTCTCGCCATTGATCTGAAGGTTTGATTTAAGCCTGCAACTATGACATCACGCACATACACACACACACACACACACACATATACACAGAAGCATACAAACACGCATACATACACACACACACATACACACACGCATATAAGCAGCGCGCAGGCTGATAAATCAAGCACATGTTACCTTCAGGACCCCTGAGGGGTGTCTTAAGATCCAGCCTGGAGCAGAACGGCCCCTCGCTCCTTCTTCCTGAAAATCCGTAGTCGCTCTCCTTACAATGCAGCGGCATCATCAATAGTCATTTATAGAAGGAACACTTTCCACACCGATAGATGCAATGAAGATTCATAGCTGCCATTTGAATGCCGGGGAAGCGAGCAGGTGTGTGTGCACACCGCAGATGAGAACCAAAATGACGCGCACACACATTTCCGCTCCTTGCTGTAACGTGGCCTTGCTTGTCCGTCGAGGTGAGAGGGAGAGGTAAAGCGTTATAGGAAAGCTAGAATAAATCTTTGTTGCGCCCTGCAGGTGCAAGGATTTGATGTGATGAAGAGGTCAGTTAAAGGTCGCCTTTGTTGTGATGCAGAGGTCCGTAAAAGGTCACACTTATACCTGTGTAAGCATTCATTCCCGTGATGCACTGCGCCATTTTCATCAAATGGCCAATAGTGGTAGGGGTCAATTAACACTGATTCCGAATCTACTATCAATTTTGCTCAGTATGGACTACATAGTGTTTACTGCGTTCCACTAGCGGGGATTTAAGTGTTTTGAAGACATTAAACGTGGATCTTAAAGGCAGGAAATGTATGAAATGACACTTTACATTCACAGTGAATTCCTTAATTGACTAGAATGTTCTTTTTCTTTTCTGTCAGTTATTCTCTTATTGTCTTAAATGATATATTCTGCAGTGTATAAATGATAAGCATGACTCATCTGTAAACTGTTGAAGGTACACACCTGGGGTTCGGGTGCCAGTGCGGTTGCAGACACGGTTTATTTTTGTATTTTGCCGAAGGCTTTATAGATTTGGAAGTATTCACTCAGGGTGAGTTTAGACAGGGAAAATGGAAATTGCCTTTTTAAAATGAGCGATTCTTTCTGCTGTGTGTGTCTTTAAAGGTGTCTTCATTGTATCGCTTTTATAAAGTAATAATGTTGTATAATATAAACACACATCTGTAGTCTATACTTAAGCCATATGTTCTTTCAGTTTACAGCTGGACGCAGGCCTAAAAAAAGTATGTCTGTTTCTCCAAGCAATATTGTTTTCCTGCTGGTAGACAAACAACATTTTTCGTTCGCTACATTTTGAAAATTTTCATCTCTTTGCAGAGAAAGCTTTGACATTATAATGAGAAGAAAACAAATATGGAAAGCTGTGTGGATCATAGATTGCTGTTCTCAGCGCTGTAATTCATCCCAAAAAAGAGACTAAAATTTGGCCGGCTGCATTTTAACTTTAGCAATATTCTTTGAATGAAGGCCAGCTGGAATGTGTTTCAAATGTCCTCCGGAGCAGATTTCTGAGCTCGGAATGAGACCGAATGAAACACTGTTTACGCCGGTCTCAGGTAGAGCCTGAATGCTTGATTTGTAGCTTATCGTCATAGATGCCTGGTTGCATTTTTGATTCTGAGACATTGGCTGTGATTGTAATGGATTGCACTAGCATACCGCACAGAATAAACTTAATATATACAATTTTTTATATATTATGTAAACATTTCAAAGCCATTGTGACCTTTTAATGACCTCTAATATTATCTACAAAAAACATTGTAGCATTAACTAAATTTTGCATTTAATATGTTTTCAGTTGATTTGTCAGATTGGAAAAAGAAGGTCAATTGGAAACGCAGTGCATTGTGGGATTGAACCTTTCGTTCAAATGCGCGTTTGGCTAATGTAGTTGTTAATCTGAGTTTTCCATTTGAACAGACTGCATTGAATGCACTGTGTGCATACAGCACAAGGTTCTGTGCCTTGGTGAAGTGGGAACACGGACTCATTCAACAGAGAAGCAATGGGCTGCCTTCCATCTTGCTAATCTGGAGTCAGTGCCTGAGAGTTTTTTGTATGCGCCTGTAAAAACCACTTTCCTTACTGCTGATCTGGAATCAGGGCCTGAGAGCTTTATTGTATGCACCTGTAAAAACGTAGATAACATCTAAATCAACCTTTAGTTTTAACATTTAGGCTGTAATGCTAAGTGTGTTGTTGAGTATGTGAGTGTGTGCGTGCGAGTGTGTGTGTATGTGTATTTGTGTGCTTGTGTGTGTGTATGCGTGTGCTTGTGTTTGTGTGTGTGTATGTGTATTTGTGTGTGTGTGTCAGCAGGTTAGGATAGCATGAGTTATACTGGCTTTCATTCACTCTTTGCAGCACATGCAGAGTGAGTGCGTGGGACAGTCAGAGCACTTCATCACGTTGCTTTTCGGGAAATGCAAATGCTTGGCTTGATTCTTCCTCACTCTTCCCCATGCTTCTGTGAGTCAAGGTGAGACAGGAGACAAACAGCAAATAAGACGACACCATTATGATCTTGGGTTTGAGCTTAGCTCACATCTATATTTCATTATCCTGTGTTTATTTTTTCATAACGAGAGAGAATGATAATGTGCTTTTTTATTTATTATGATTATCATCATTATTTTAAATGTTATTATTAAATATTGCGTTCCAAACCGTTGCAGACGCCTCTAGTTCATTATGAGGACTACAATGACATCAGCTGTTATTCGGCCTGTGTGGCGTAATGAACACGGATGCTCATTTCCCATCATCCTCCAGTGTGTGAGAACAGGCTCATCATTTCTCACTGTAAAGTGAAATGAAACTGTCAAAGAGCAGCTTCCACCTCAATCGAGTCTTTAAATCGATTTTTCTATTCATGGAACAATAGCTGTTCTTTCATATAATCAGCTGCCGTGACATCCCTTTCTCTCCATTTGATGGGGGGTCTATTATGTAATTTTAACTGCTGCTGTTAAAAACGCCCACTGATTGGCCCTGACTTTTTTCCTGATACTCTGATTGGCTGTGCTCAAGAATTCTTCTGGCCAATCAGGTACCGAACTCACAAGGAGGCTCCACAATGACTGCTATGAAAGGTTAGTGAAGATAAGACTTTTTTACAAAAGGTCTTGCTAATAGTATATCAGACGTCAAAGGCTACATAACTTTAAAGACCCGGCTAATGTAGTACTAATCAAGGAAGATTTAGTAGTTTTAATTGAGTTTCAATGGATTCATTAAAGCCTCATTTAAGGCGGTAGAGACAATATGACAAAGTGTCAGTGATAAGAGCTAAAAACGAAAAGCCACACGGCCGTTCTGGAGATCGTCTGGTGTGGGTTGAAAGGTCATTTTTGCTGATCTGAGATCAGTTTTGAGGTTGGCTATATAGGTGTTAAGGTTAAGGGGTTGGGGAAACTGGTCGCAGATCAGTGCCAGAGGTCAACGTTAAATAATGGTTCCTCTCGCTGATAGTGCAAACCGTCTGTATTCTGCTCTGGTGTGAGACCGCCAAACCGAGCCCCCTGTCTTTTCTGAGAGCTTCACCTTTGACCAGCCTTATTTGATTTTGTGGAATGTGTTTGGTGGCCCCGACTGATACCTGGAGACCTTTTGATCTTTTCCACGTCCTGGAGTGATTGAGGATGATTGAAAGTGAATCAAAGAGCTGGATGTTTGTCAGGGAAGAACGAGGCTGAAATATTTTTAAAAAACAAACTATTTCATCCTATTTGCCAACATCCCATTGCTTGAAATATGTATATTTAAGATTGATATCATTGTAGTGTGAAAGTTACATTATATTACCACTAGTTTTTCCTGTAACACTCATTTCCCTTTCATGTCGCTAACTTTCTTTTACAGCGTGTCTGTACCTTCAACGTAAAAGTCACACCAGGCAAAGCACAATCCTCCATCTCTTTATCTTTCTATGTTTTTCTCTCTCTTTGTCGCTCCCTTGATTGGAATCTCATGATAATATGCCCGGCACTTTAACGAAGCAGATTCTGTAGTGATAATAATGTACTCGGCCGACCCTAGCGTCTGAGACTCAGTCCCATATAGTTCACACCAAAGTTGTCTTCAGCCGTTAGTCATTAGAGATTTGTTTTTCTCCCTCAGCCCTTTAATCTCCTCATCGCAGCTTGACCTTCTTCGCCGCTTCTGTCGCGCACCTTTGATGCTTCAAAAAGAGACGGTAAAACCAGGCAGCGATGAATATGAAAACGCTGCTAAATCTTATGGGAGAAAGAGGAGGGGTGAGGGAAAGGCGGTTGGGGGGAATTATAAAACATCTCTCTTTACATCCCACCGCTGTAGAGTTTGTGGAGGTGGATTCGTACTTTCTGCTGTAGAGCCTGATCTTTAAAGGCTAGATAGTATAGTATACTAGTCTATTGTGTAGTATAGTGTACTCTCTATAGTATATTTCACTGACTATAATATAGTATATTGTCTGTGGTATAGTGTACTGTCTATAGTGCAGTGTAGTCTATACTGTTTATATTATAGGTTACTGGCTATAGTATAGTGTGTATACTATATTGTACTGCCTATAGCATATTGCACTGATTATAATATAGTATAGTGTCTGTGATAAAGTGTACTGTCTTTATAGTAGTATATGTGTCTATAGCATAGTGTTTATAGTATAGTGTACTGTCTGTAATGTAGTATAGGGTACTGTTTATAGTATAGGTTAGTGTCTAAGGGATAGTTTTTTGTCTATAGCATATTGTACTGTTTATAATATACTATTGTGTCTGTACAACAGCCCCTTGTTCATGCTAACATGTACAATGGTTATGGCATCTTGCAGTGCTATACGTAATAAACCGCTGTGATCATCTTATGAGAAGTGTCAGACAGCTTATATATTTAAACATACATCGCTTGCACATCGGATAGTTCTAGAACATTTAAACATTACACTCTCTTCGGCCGTGGCGCTAGCATTAAAACACGTGCCATGTTTACAGTTAAAGCCATTTGGGTCGATAGGCTTACGCTGCATACATCCCTGACATAATTCTATTAATCTGCATATGAATTATAAGAAGTTACAAGACTTCAAAGCACTTGTAAATCCTTGCGGCGGATGGCTGATTTATCGATTGTGCGTAGTAGAGATGCATCCTGCCATGTCCGTGTAAGCTATAATGTTATTGCTAGCCATTAATCAGAACTGACACAAACAAACTGCGTCTGAAATCTTTTACTCAGAGCTAAAGTCAACTACAGACAGAGAGACAAAGATAGATAGATCAAAAAAGATGAAACCGAGGGAGATAGAGAAAGGGAGCGAGAGTGAGCTATGACTGTGATGAAGTGCTTCTGTCCGGGATAGGAAAGAAAAATCAAGGTTTGGAAATTTGTCCCTCCTCTAGATGTACAGTACGGCTGCGAGAGAGAGAGAGAGAGAGCTGCTTTTATATCACTCTATCAATCTGTTCCCAAAACCTAGTGTGTTGCTGTCTGCTGACTACATAGGCGGCTGCCTTCCAAAGGGGCATTCGCACTAACAGCGATGTGCGGTGATAAAGTGACCTGAAGTCATTCATTTTCTGTAAGATGACAAGTTTGGCAATGGGAGCGACATTTGGGGATGCAACAGAGTTTATGCGGAAGAGCAGTGACACGTTGTGGCGACTGCCAATAGGAGTGCGGACTGTGATCCATGGCTTGATGTAATTGGATACAGCAGACAGAACACCTGCTAACAACCAATAGCACAGAGGCAAGCAACAGCACAGGGACCTCCAGTGATTTAATAGTCGGTGTAAACGCCTCATAAGGCAGGACCCTAATGGAAGTGAAGTGAATAAGGGAATGTTTTGAAACACTCTACTTAGGCAGAACCTTATAGAAAAGACACTTACACATTAAGTTAATGTTGCAATACTCATACAATTAAATAGCACAACTATTTGGTAAAATAATTCATTTAAATGTAAGTATATTTATAATCAGCATTTCTCTCACTGTGTCTGCCATCTTGATTTTGTTTTCCACAGATGTAATGCATTCTGGGATTGTCTTCAACACACTGGATGCAACCTATATGTGTTTCAGTGGAGCCTGGTGTACCTACACACATATTGCTGTAAAACCTCATCTGAAGATTTTGAAGCCAATCTTCACAAGCTTTGACAGGAAATGGGATATTTTTGATCAATTCAAATAGATGTTTGTTTATTTTTGTTTATTTTGTTACTGTGAGTAAATAAATTAGACTTTATCCAATGAGGAGAAAATAAAAAATTACTAAAAACAAATGCAGAAATTTCTAGATTGAAATTGATTTCCACTGACACGAGTCTGAAAAAATTCAGTCTGCAGAGAAAATGGAAATTAATAAAGACTTGATAAAACAAATAATTCAAAGATTCAAGCTCTATTGTTAGTAAAAATAACACGGCAGATCAACGCATCACGCCGTCGGTAGATCGAGCTGTTTTAAGTATTCCGCTGTTTACGAACACAAATAAGAAGTGCAAATAATCCTCAAATTGTGTTCCTCCTCAGGAGAGCGATGGCGTCTGCAGCGTGTCATGCTTTTCTACATATTTACAGAGTAGCTCAAGGAAGAACATAGTTTTTATTAGATTTGAATGAACATAGCGTCTCCTTGGCCCCTCTGGAAATCCGCTGTTTTTAATTTACAAATTGGAAAATGTGTCTCCCCCTTTTTGTCACTTCTGTACTTCCCTATAGTGGTGGAAACCAATCTGACTTTAGAGTGAAAGAGAGAGAGGGAAATAGTGACGTTAAAGCCTTTAAGGATGTGTGATTACTTTAAAAACACGTCAACTGAGGGTTCTGCTCACCGTCCGAGAGCTTTGAATTTTTCCAGAGCTTCTGTCAATCGACGCCCAAGGCTGAGACCTGAGCGTCGGCCCCATCATGTCACTCATCACCTCCTGAAGCCAATCAGAAAATAGCTCTGTCCCCTAAGGGCCAATGGGGTGGCAGCTTTTCAGAATGCTCCGATCAAGACAGCGGGAGCAGGTGTAGGTTATCTAAGAGTTCCTTGTTGCTCAGCCGAAAATTGAACCTCAGCAGATCATTGATTTATTTACGAATGCATGGTTTCGTATTTTCTCGCTTGTGGTCTTATTCAAAAATGTATTTCTTGTCATGTTTTTGTTCTTCACTTTTGTGTTCTCTTCCCGAAATTCCTGGCACAGGCCTGGAGGCCCCGTGCGCTCGAGTGAAGGACGAGGAAACGCACAGGAGAGGAGACAACGTTCTTTGTTCTCGGTGGGTGTTTTTGTCATTTTTGAGAATATTATTAGCACCTCAATTGAGGGCGAGTGAGGGATGTTCTGTTTGAAGCCCCCAACGATGACATCGCTGTGACCTTGAGGCAGATGTCTTTCTCATTCCTCCCAGAAGCTGTTTCTGCAAATCTCTGTGGTGAGAGAATTCTTTTTAAACTGGGTTCTGTCACCAGCACATACATATTGGTCATTAGTTAGCGGCAATTATGGTGTAATGGGGTCTTCAGACGGGCTGGCTAGTGTATTCAGCTGATTATCCTCTCCTGAGAAACCTTCTACGTTTCTATTAAGTTTCTATTGCATGCCATCGATCATCTTTTAAAACCTCTTGCAGTCCGGTTTGGCTCTGTCAATAGTTTTGGAATGGGACTTTGCATGTAATTATGTAGAGTGATTAGGAGGAACTTTTCCCTGGAGAACATCGGAGAAATTGGGATTGCTCTACCATGTCTAAACGAATAACACACTTTTATTTTTAAATGCAGACCTGAGGGCAAAATGTACATTATTTTAAAGAGCAAATGTGGATTAGTGTTACATATCGCAATATGTTCGATTCGTTTATGTGCGACAGCGTCAAAATCATCAGTCAGAAACTCTGGAATGTTTTGAGGCCTGAATTTGGAGTTAAAATGGAATTTATAGATTGATCTTCTGTGTAGTTGACATGAAGTCAAAATTAGGTAGAATGCTGACTATATTTTTAAATCATTAGCCATAGAATAGTTGGCATGTCCACAAGGACTGTTTGTTTGACCATTTTATTTTTCCGCTGAAATTCTCAGTTTGAACTAGTAAATTGCTCACATGCTGTGAAAATGTTTTATGCTGTTAAGTACTTTGTTTTTGCACAGTTCCTTATGCTTTGGAAAGGGGTAAAGAATAAGTCATGGTTATTTTTGTTACTTCTGTTGATATTATTAAAATTAGTTCAGATGGTCTCAGGCTTAGACAGATGGTCATGTGATCTCAACATGGCGCCTTCATGAAGAGCGGACATGCATATTTAAATGTCTTTTTTTATTAATTTGTTAATTTGTGTTATAAAGACAGTTTAAGGATATTACAGATTTCTTGATCTCATACAGATCTACATCGTTTTAAATATTTTTCAAACATACATTTTGTGTTACTAGTAATTATAATACTAGTAATTGAATTAATAAAGAAATTGTCACATCCATTTCGTTCCAGTCAGAATCGGTCGAATCACTGGGTAATTATGACATGAAGGCTTGCGAGTCGAGACGTCCCTTGAGAGCTTAGCAGCATTAGATCAGTGAGTAAAAAACTCATATTCCAGTGAAACTCATTCCATGTCATGTCAATTCTGAGAAAGACAGACGAGCGCGAGACTGAAATCACCATTTTTTTGAGGTGCTTATCTCATCTGAACCGTAATCAAAATCACACAATGAAAAAACAGTCCAGGAAGTTAAATTCTCTCAGCGTCAGGTCAGGTGGAGGGACCGAGGAGTCGGATGAAGCCACGCTTCAGAGAAATGCAGAGAAATCTCTATCACTGAGAAACCAGATGCCCACCTCTGTCTCTCAGACTCTCTCAGACAGTGGAGGGCTGATTTCACTGTGTGAGTGTCTGTCACCATCTCAGATGCAACAGAAGGAAACAGAACTGCAGAAATCAGATGTTTGGTGGCGTGGATGATGCATTATTAAGGCAACCAAACTGTTGGCTTGGACCTAAAACTGCCATAATCAAAATCCATAATGATTTATTTCACCTGTATATTTGTTTTTGTGTTTTTCCATGTTATTTCTGCTTTGTTGTTGATTTGCTGACTGTAATTGTGAAACTTTATTTGTTGTTGGTGTTTTGTAGGTTGTCAGCTGTGGAAAATCATCTTACTGGACAGTACAACCAAAAAGGTTTTCAAGGGTTATAAAGGGTTCCTCACAGCAATGCCAAAGAGGAACCACTTTTGGGTCCCCAACACACAATTTTCACTCAATGGTTTTAAAATAACTGCTTCTTTTTAACCCTTTTCCACTACATAACATTTTGTGCAACGTACAGGTTCTCAAAGATTTATGGAACCGCACCGCCAGAGAAAGAAATTTTGAGGAACCTTTATTTTTTAACATGTTCTGCTTGGTAAGCAATACTTTTGTACCCTGGTTTTCTTCTGTTCCACAATAGAAATGAAAGCATGTTTCACATATAAAAGTTCATGAAAGTAATTTCGCTCTTGGAAGAAGAAAGGAAAAAAAAGTGGGGGATTAGATTGGGGAAAAAATCGTATCTCATCAGGCACAGTGAAGTGAACCCAAGAACATTGTTTTAATAACTGAGTCGTACAAAGCATGAGAAGGAAAACATTGAAAAATTACCCAGAGGGTTCAAATCCATAATGCCAGCCAGCCATTAGTGTGTAGTCGCTGGTGCACGCAGATCCTTCTCTGAAGCCCATGAGTTTCTATTTCTTGGAGTTCTTCCCAAATGAAAAGTAAATAAATTGCCACTTTTTTGAAGGAACATCACAATGGAGTTGATTCCCTCTAAAACGAAATGTTTCGTTTGACTGTGTTATCAGTCAATATCAACATTTTACATATTAGACTATGACCCAAAGGATTGTTTGAATTTTTATATCTTTGAACGCATTTGTCCGGCCCTTCGTACACATTTTAACTATATCGAAAGTGACTGCGACGAACATCAAACTCTGTCGGTGATAACGCCACTCACACGGACATAAAAGTAATACTGAGGCACATAGCCGAACGGGTGCAATAATGTTTTACAGGTAACTCTGTGGAAGGAAATGAAACAGGCTGTACAAAAGCGCTTTATGCAGCCGACGGTGATGATCTTACCAAGAACAAAATAAATGCCACGTTTGAAAAGCATTTAAATAAATAAATTAATGTATTTTTCCATCTGAACTGAAGTGACTGATTGAAAGGCACTAAAATAATCAGGGCCGCTTCAGATGTAGGAAATTATTGCAAATTGTGAACATGTTTACATTCAGTGACTCTATTTGTTTTATTTTTCTCTAGTCACTGGGGTTTCAATTACTGTGTGAAATGATTATTAAATATGTGCTTTTTTTTACTTTAGGGTCAGAAATGCCATTGAAAGTGATAAATCAGCTGTGGAGACTTAATTGATACTGGAGAAAATGTCCCTTAGGTAATTAATATTTTTACTTTCACTTTCAGATTTTAATATGACGTTATAGGTATTTTAGTACATTGCTTATTTTGTTGTACTATGTGCATATAATCTTTGTTCCACTTTGTGTATGTTTTTGTGTTTATCCACTTTGTTCCAAACACAATGTTATAAAGATGTTAAAACTCATCAATTTTAGGGGCAGCTGTGGCTTAATGGTTATAGTTAATGGTTGAATGGTTATAGTAGCCAGAAGGTCGCAGGTTCAATTCCAAGGCTGTCAGGTAACAACCAAGGTGCACCTAATCGTCATTTGCTTCCTGGGTGTTGTAGTGCTGCCCACTGTTCCAGGTGTGTGTGTGTATGGGAATGGGATAAATACAGAGGTCACACTTTGGCTATGGGTTACCATACCTGACAAATATGTCTTCTTTCACTTAACATCAGTCCTGGGGGCAGATTTTGTCCTTTTTCAAAACCAGTTTGTTTCTTACTCTTGGACTTCTGTCTCCAGCAGCCCAACCACACGCCAAGCTGAAGTACGAACTGAAGGACCAAATGAATGTTGAGTCAAGGATCAAAGCCAAATAGACTCCAGACTCACATCTTTAGAAAAAGCCCACAGGGTCGAGAGTGTGTGAACTCGGCAGGATTGTGCCTCTATGAAACAATAGTAACCTCAAAGGCAAAAACATAAAGAAAACAAGTGTAAAGGGGCCACGGTGTGCTGGAGCCGTCATATGCGGCCCAGGTAATTACTGCATCTGTTAAGAGCTTTACCCA
>JBAJNP010011312.1:4701-14984 GCA_036877545.1 Yasuhikotakia modesta
TTTTTTTTTCAAATACATTTGTCATTAATTTACTTTCATAAGTAACTTACTGACAGTAAACGTTTAAAACACGAGTGATTGTAAATCCGGTGAAGTTTCAAGAGTGTATTTGATCCTCGGCTACAAGATCCTGTCTGAAAGTCTGAATGTGTCCTGATGTCTGAATACGACACACATGAAAGTGAGTCACGTGTTTGTCAGTCATGGTTACCCATAACCGAAATGTGACCTCTGTATTTAACCCATCCATCATGAGTGAACACACACACACACACACTCACACACACACACACACTCACACACACACACACTCACACACTCACACACACGCACACACACACACACACTCACACACGCGCACACACACACTCACACACACACTCACACACACACTCACACGCACACACACACTCTCACACACACACTCACACACACACACAGCAGTGGGCAGCTATCCCTGCAGCGCCCGGGTTAGGTGTCTTGCTCATATCTGAGGAAGTTGTTCTTCACAATCCATACTAAACACCTTTCAGCATCCAGTAATTTCCCAGGGAATATAACCAGATAAACCTGATTTTTCTTTTTGAGCTGTTCTTTAATTTACTTTCACTTGTAGGCGTACGTTTGTTCTCAGCAGTGGAGGGAAGACCTGTGAGTTCTCCAGAAGATTTGGATTTGGTGCCTCATACACGTTCCTGGTCTCCAGTATGCTGTGGATGAATGTGTGTAGCTCAGTGTCCCACATACACAGACATCTGTGTGTAATTTATTACTGAACTCTTATCTGTTTATTGTGCTACTGTTCAGTTCAGTTTTATACAGCATGTATACATGCAGCTGTAGTATAAAAATAACCAACTCTATATTAATACTACTGATGAGAAGTGTAGAAAATAGACTTACAGCAATATAAAATTACTTATATTTAAACAATGGCGCTGTCACCAAATTGTTATGAGACAATCAGAAATGTTCACAATAACGTCACAGGTATGAGGTTATAAATGTAAGGTGGTAAAACTACGCAGTGTCTATAAAATGAATGCATGTGTTTTATATGTTCATTATGTTCTATTCAGTATATTTTGCTAAAGATGTGTGTGTGCAGTGAACGTGTGTATGTGTGTGTGCAGTGAACATGTAAGTGTGTGTGTGCAGTGCAGTAACTCTGTTGTGGAGATTGTGGATATTCAGCCCAACTCAGTGCACATGGCTCTACAGATTCCTCAGTACTTCCTCATTACTGCAGGAGAGGTTATGTTCTCTGTCACAGGCCTCCAGTTCTCATATTCACAGGTACATAAACTGACCACACTGTCACACAGTAACACTGCAAACATCACACAACAACAGCTTCAGTACACAACAATGTCACAAATGCTACAAATCACCCTAACAGACAAAACCTCACATATGTTGTTATCGTTTCAGTCACAGTTTTCATGTGATATCCTGTAAACTGAACCTTCATTTGAAACATTGTGAGTGACAGTTATCTGTCATTAGCTGTTTTGTGTTATAGGCTCCAAAAAACATGAAGTCTGTGCTGCAGGCGGGCTGGTTGTGCACTAATGCCGTCGGGAACATTATTGTGCTGATTGTAGCTGAGCTGGGAAAACTCCCTAAACAGGTGCTACATGTGACTCTGTGTGTGTGTGTAATTCTGTTTGTGTGTGTAATGATGTTTGTGTGTGTAATGATGTTTGTGTGTGTGTGTGTGTGTGTGTGTAATGATGTTTGTGTGTGTGTGTGTAATGATATTTGTGTGTGTAATGTTATTTGTTTGTGTGTGTGTAATGATGTTTGTGTGTGTAATGATATTTGTGTGTGTAATGTTATTTGTTTGTGTGTGTAATGATATTTGTGTGTGTGTGTGTGTGTGTGTGTAATGATATTTGTGTGTGTAATGTTATTTGTTTGTGTGTGTGTAATGATGTTTGTGTGTGTAATGATATTTGTGTGTGTGTGTGTGTGTAATGATATTTGTGTGTGTGTGTGTAATGATATTTGTGTGTGTGTGTAATGATGTTTGTGTGTGTGTAATGTTTCTAGTGGGCAGAGTATGTGTTGTTTGCGTCGCTGCTGGTGGCAGTGAGTTTCCTCTTTTCCATCATGGCTTATTTCTACAAGTACATGGACCCTGCAGAGATGGAGGCTCAGATCAGAGGAGGGCAGGAGCAGGATGAGCAGGAGGTCAAACAAACCAAGATATGAAAATTCACTCTTAATTATCTGATAAGCCTTCCTGTTAATACCGCAAAGGTTGTGGGTTCAATCCCAGAGGAAGGCAAGTCCTGATAAAAATATGTGTACCTTGAATTCACTGTAAGGTGAAAGCGTGTAAATGTGTGAATGTAAATGTGATAATAATGTCATTTAATGGGCTAAAATCTTCCCTTCAGTTCAGTATTTATTAAAAGACTGTAAAACACAATTATATTTAGTTATTAAATGTACAAGTATACTGATGACATACTGAATTAAACCAAATCATTGACACTTTTTTAAATGAATACATTTAGATTAGAAAATGAGAAATAAAGAAACATTAGCATGTTAATGATCACAGTGTTGTCTAGGCAACAAAAGTTGCGTTCATTAGTATGCCCAGTACTTGTACTCTTTTTTGGTTTTCACTGAATGTATGTACCTTCCCTTAACAGAAACTTTTACTTTTGTACTTCTATCAAAGCACGTCTGACACTATTGTGTGACATCACTGTTAAACACACATCTACACTGAAAAAGCAACATTTGGTACCGATCACCTGAGAATTGCCCAAGAGTGTAACACATCAGGCTTCTGTATTAAGTTCTTCTTTCTTCTTATAAACGTTATATAACCGTTTATAACATAAAAGATTTTTAGAGGAATAAATATGAACCCAAACACTTTAACTAGAAGGTAAATAATGTTAATTTTCGGAGGTTGTCAGTGTTCTGTAATAGAACTGACTGGAGTCAGAGATGCAGGTAATCTGCTACAAAATTACACAGGCATTTAAATCACTGCAGTGATGTCATAGCTACCTATCTGACTGCCAGCCATTGTGTTCCTTCGAGAATCATCTAAATAAATGCCAGTGAATTCAAGGATCTGTTTTAGGCCCTTTGCACATTATACAGAATTAGACAAAAATGTTACTTATTAGACCAAACCCACGTAAACAGACATTTCCAGATTATTAAATCCATTATAAATGTGTTCATATTACAAAAGCACACCATCAACTCAAAGGACAGAATCCTGTGCATTGAAGATGTAGATTTTTTGATTTTGATTTTTTTCGTCTGTAGAAGCTACAAACGTTCTTGTTTCTCTGAGTGAGGATGATGTGTGTTGCTTACACACATCTCAACTCTGAAGAGCTCAGTTGGCTTCTGTGACACACACACACACACTGCTTCACATCCCAACTCATACTTGCATATGTGGTTTACAGGGGACTCAGTATGTGTTAGTATTTAGTTTTTTACTAAACTAATTAAATCATTTATTTCCTTACCCCACCCCTTAGCCTAAACCTTACACCAAACCTGGCATTTGATCATTTCCTATTTTTTTAGAGCAGTTGGTTTATGAGTAAATGTAGCAGAACGTGTCCCTGTAAAACATGTTCACACTGTTGTGTGTCATTTTACGTCACAAAAACGTTACATTTCACACATGCAAGCACACGTATACACACACTGTTTGACTAGATAACTGATGTAGCAGGAAATAGTCTTTAGTTTATGATGCAGCTGTAAACATGACATGCTAGTTATGCATGCAGGGAGAAACGTGAAAGTGGCGCTTTGGTCAGATACGGTAACCCTTACCTGTTATGTAACCTCAGCATTTCAGTTATACGTTGCAGGTGGCATTTTGACCTCTGCAGTGAACACACACACACAGCAGGAGCAGTGGGCAGCTATCCCTGCAGCGTCTGTGGAGAACTTGGAGAAGCAATCAGTTGTACCTGCCGGCACTGGAATCGAACCAGCAACCTACTGATTACAGGCCTGACACGCTAACTAGTAGAACAACTACCCTGTTCACATTCACATCCTTAGGAGCATTCTACTAGAAAAACATCTGGATACAAGCATAATTGCAATCTTCAAAAATAGTTTTTGTTTATTTGTTGTTTATTTGAACTTTTGGAGTTTTTGAGCATAACTGGCCACAAAGCCTTAATTGTAGTTTCATGTTTTGTGTGTGTTTGTGTATTAGAGCTGCAATGAAATGATGTTAGCATCATTCTGTACTTTCTGCATTCATTCAAACGCTTGTTTATTGGCATAACCACCTTCAACAAACTCCTCCACACAAGCACTTGGTCCTGCTACTAAGGTCTTCTAATACACTAATAACTGCTTAAAGCTCAGCGCTGGTCTTCTCAGATTTCACCACAGTTGCTTTTAGAGCCCATATCTTTGGTGTATTTGTTTTTTTACATTTTAATTTGTTTTTAATATTTTCAATATCAATAGAATCACTTATGATCATAAGTTACTGCAAAAGGCCTGTAGCTCAACTAACAGAGAATTGTGCTAACAGCTTAAAATAAGCACCTGCCAAATTTCTAAATATAAATGCCGTCAAGTTTGGTGGCAGATTTAGGTCTACTTCTGTTCACAAATAAAATATATATATAGTAACTAGCAGTGTGATTGGCTGGATTAATAAACATACTTCTTCAGAAACCTCTGTTAGGAAAGATTTGTGTTATTTCCTCATCTTGTCTTAAAACTAATAAACATCAGCGGCTGCTCCAGACAAAACAAGTGTAACCATCAGACGAATTCACACAGTTTTAATCCTAACACGGTTTCACGTTTTCACTCTATATATAGATATTACATACAATGTTTGTACACATATTACACAATAAAAATATACATATAAATGTAAACTTTTGTATACCAAAAATACCTTAAACAAATTAAAGCCCAATAACAAACAGTATCTAGATGATCTTATCAGCTTTAAAACAGATGTACAGTTCATTCAGTGAGGACAGGTATCCAGGAGGGCAGTATCACAGTACAAACACCACTCCAGCTCAAAGTCAACGGCTTGCCACAGCCAAAAACCACTGGCAGTGAAAGTGACCAACGAGGTCATGTATTTCTCATGAGTGACTGATTCATCTGGACCTGTGGTGCAGCTCAGGTGAATGTGCCACAACCACAGGATGTTCAGGGTTAACAGCAAGAGAATGTCTTTCAGAACTCAGATCCTCATGCACAACAAGAGCTCCAGTCAGCCTGTGATCACTCTGCCATCACACTCATATCACTAACACTATTCATCTCTGGGAAAATCACTTTTAAGTTAAAAAACAGATTGAATGTAATCAATGTAGCTTTATGATATGATGTTCGTTACACGCAATGTGTTGTTTTACATAAGAATGAGTTTACAAACACATCTGTGCTCATGTTTCATGAATGATTTTTGGGCAAAAACTGGCAAGCAAGAGTTCAGTTAAGAATGAATAAGAGCTTTGAGATCTTTAACCACTTGTTTAATAGCTATCAAAAATACCGCTGCAAATGATCACATGTCCTCTATGACACAGATACACAACATCAACCAATTCAAATGATTCACCAATACAGCTCTGAAAGCCATTAAACTAGCAAACACTACCACAACATGTTTCCTTTATGTTGTGACTAAACATCTTAAATCTCATTTAGCTTCTCCACACTCAAATTAACCCCAATCTAGAGGTTTCTACTCTATAAATATATTTAATACATAACAATATATGAGATAATCTTTCAGTGTCTAAAATCTACCTCCATCTTACAGTCACATGGTAAAAGAATGAAAATCTGGAGGAAATGTTGGTCCCACGTAGCATAAACCTGGCTGATGGTGTTTAATCGGCAGAGTTTAATCCTGGCACATTTGGGGAGAATCAGGGGCACAAACACAGATTGATTTCAGGTGATGACAACTCTCCCTCTATCTGCCAGCCCTACTCTACTGACCCAAACACGCTAAACTTAAGTGCATATGTTTCACCATGTTTGGCAGCAATATTACCAATATTATTCAGTGTCACATTTATTTTCTCTTTTCTGAATGAGTTCCATGTCAGCGATTTTACAAAAACAGCAATATCTAGGTTGTTTTCTGTTAACCAAACATCTAAGCAACAGGTTTGCTAGATACGGGTGTTTGTGGGACACTGTTTAAAACCACCAGGAGTGAACCTGAAGACTGGGCTGGCTTGGATGGGATTATTGCTTAAATTCACCAGCTTCTGCTGAGGGCGGTCAGGCCTGGTCCACTGTGTGCGAGAACCCATGACAGAACTGTTCTGTTCAGTGCCAGACAAATTTATATTTGGTATTTAAAACGCATCCCAGGCGCCTCACATAACGCAGGACCACAGCAATGATGCTCAACTTTAAAGTCTGAAAACATGCCATGATATGAAGAAAACAATTATCCAACCAATCATTTTGGAAAAGCTGGTATATGAACGTGCAACAAACTCACTGAGAATCTTCAGTATGTGTTACAATAACAAGCAGTAACAGGTCAGAACAATTGCACGTTATTTGCTCTAGTCTAGGGAAACTGGCACCATGATTGTAGGACTGATGTTTTTTTTCAGTTGATCTACTGTTTCTGTTGTTCCTTCATTTGTAAGTCACTTTGGATAAAAGCGTCTGTTAAATGCATGAATGTAAATGTTAAATGATTGCTAACATTATTATCATGGTTATTCTTGGTGTGAAGCAGCCTTATGTGATATGGGAGTCTGAGAAGATTTGGATCATGTGCTGCATTCAGGTACAGTGGGAGGAACACTGCAGTGACTGAGCTTCCTAACCTGCTGTAAGTTCCACCCCTCCCTGACCAGATCTGACCCATGTTCATACCAGAAACAAACTCAAACCGTCTCAACATAGAGACTCCACTAACCACAACAGAATATGTTTCACCTCAGCAGAACCAGTACAACTGTTCCCTCACTTCCACTGACACTGTCTGCATCTGTCCTCCGCACTGGAAATGTGATGCAGTGACCTCAGACACTACAGACTGAATAATGTTATCATCTGTTATTCTCACTGGATGCAAGCAGCTTGTAACCAGTAAAGCTGTTTACAACAGAAAAGTCCACTGCGTGTTGAACACACTCAGGGTTTCTGTGCTAAACTCACTGCACACATCAGACTCACAGACAAAAGAACAAACACTACTGACGGAGGGAACAAAGGACCCGCTCCACCTGGTGTAGAAGTACAGACTCATGGCTGCTTGTGAAAGTTGTAGGAAATCAAAATTCATCATTACTGGCGTTAATGTTGTACCAATGATGTCACCTGTGAAACACATTCAGTGTTTGGAGAATGTTCATATTGCTTTTATGTTTTAAAAGTGACTGACAACTTTTTCAGCTCTCGCAGTATATAGATGTGTGTGTGTGTATACATACATACATATATATATAAAATGTATACACACACACACACACACTCACTCTTCATTCATTCACTCATATAAAAGAGCACAGCATGACCACTCTCCTAAACATATTTTGTTTTTCAACAAAGTCAAACGGGTTTTTAAATACAGGTTGCATTTTTTTTTACAAAGAATTGTAACATTTGGAATTACAGTAATCTGGGTTTTGGGCATGATGGATGTCACCTAGCCTATCGCTCTCTATCTCTTTCCCTATCCGTCTCAGTTACTCAAAGGGAAAGAGGAAGTGGCAGCTGTGGCATTAGTAAAAGTAAAGCCTGTAGGTGGTGCTGTGGAGCTGTGGCTGGGCTGCAGGTCTTTGGGGATCCCACTGTGGGAAGCCAGTTGGTGACCGAAGGCTGCACTAAACTGTGGGAGCTGTAATTTCGTTTGGGTGGGGTTAAGCATGTCACACGAAGAGGGTGAGGATGAGGGCGAGGTGATGCCTGGCTGGGACAGAGCAGAGAGTGCGGCAGTTGGCTGCAGTATTGTAGAGTGGGAGGTGGAGGGTGGGGTGGAAAGAGAGGTGGAGAGGAGATGAGTTTCAGTAGGGTGCAGGTTTCCAAACTGGGCCGGGTCTGTGAGTGAGGGTGGGAGGTGATTCCAAGAGGCACGCCGAGGCCCTGGAGCGCCACTCAGAGGCACCTCCAGCAGGAGAGGTTGGTTGGTTTGGTAAGAGGCACTGTGTGGGGGAGAGATGTGGTTTCTGAAGGGGGGTGTCATGTGCTCTGTGCTGTAATGACTGCCTGGTGAGGAGGACTCTGGCTTGGGAGCCCGGGAATACGTTTGTTCTGTTTTTCCACTGGGACTTTTGGGAGGCGCTGTGGTGCTGCTCCGGGCTGGCTGGGGGGAAGCTGAGAAATGACGTTCTGTCGTGGCATGAAGAAGGTTTCCCTCCAGCTCCAGACTAGTAAAGGTCTCAGAAGACATGCGGCTGTTCGAAAGGTCTCCGATGCCGGTTGCAGTGACCCCTGGTCCTGAGAACACAGTCATGGTGCGGTGGTCAACTCCGTCCTCACCAATTGAGGACAAACACACCAGGGAGTCAGGATACGATCCCATTGCCTGCAGTGCTCGGACCAACTCCTCGGCCTCCTCTGTAGTGGGCAACAACTCTCCATTCCTACCTAGATCAACAAACACAATTTGGATATAATGCAAAATAGCCAAACATACCAGATGCGGTAATTATCTGAAGTTCCAGAAAAGAAACATTTTTTTCTGTTGTGTTGGTTGTAAGCCTTATTACATCCTGACAGAAATTACTAAGGTGTCAACATAAATGCATGTATGATAATGTGTTGGAAGAGGCGTGGTTTGGAAAGCCCTCTGAATGGAGGCCCTGATTGTCTGTGGAATTAGTTTTGTCTTTTTCACCATTCACAAGGCAAAACCTGAAAGTAGCAGCACCCCTCACCTCATCATGGCAGGGGAATAAGGTATCATGTATATATCACCTCGCAGGACTTATGTTTAATGCTTTAGCAAACTTCTCAACCACTAGTATAGGAAATGGAGACGACTGGCTAAGAAAGCAGCATTAAATCAAATGGGAACACACACCCTCAAAAAGGTCAAAATCCTGAAGGTCATCGGGCAGCCGGGGCAGCACATCGGAAAAATCCTCCTGATTCAGCTCAAGGTCATTGGGAATGTCAGGCATTTCATGCGTGATGTCATCAGGAAGTGTGTTGGCGCCAAGTTCAGGTGTAGATGGACTCCTGCTAACAAACGCAGGCAGAGCTTGTAATTTGTTTAACAAGGCCCCTTTCAAACTGTTGCTCCTTTCTGACAGAGAAGACAACACTGCCCCTGTAGACCCTGGAGGCTAAACTAGCAATGCATTGCAGAGCAATGCGGCGACTTACAGCCCAGTCAGATTTGAATTATGTTCCAACCATTTTCTCCACATAACATGTTAAATAATGTTTGTAACTCATTCACATTTAACTTTATACTTTACATTTGCATTCAGGTACACAAGACACATTTGTTGAGATCTGGGATGCATTTGTAATTCAGTTGTTAGCAGGAGGAGCACCTGATGTGGGTCTGGTGGGTGGCTAGTGTTAGAGAGCAGGGCATTGGCAGGTTGCCCTGTGGCACAGCAGGGGGGATGGGCTTCTGCGGTCTGCGCGGGCCTCGTCTCCTTTTCTTATGTTTCTTGGTCAGTGCGCGAGGCTTTGTCTTCTTACGCGGACGATAATGCTGTTGACTCTGTCTGTTAACGTCTCCACGCAGGAAATTATCCTGTCACACGCACACACGTTATTCCACTACTCCACACACAGGGATATGAGAAAGACCTTTCTCTATGTCATTAAGGTAGATCATATAGCCCCTCACCATCTTTTTGGCGTGTTCGTCACACAGAGGCGTTTGGTGAGTGATGTCAAACACAGAAACGGAGCACTGCTGGCCATCAGCAAACCGAGCCGTGCAGCTGCAGAACAGCTGCTGAGAGCCACTCAGCAAAATATCTGCAGACACACTGTCAAGAGCTACAAACCAGTATCATTTACACCTCTCACTTCCCATCTAACCAGAACCAGTATCATTTACACCACTCACCTCTTACATAACCAGAACCAGTATCATTTACACCACTCACCTCTTACATAACCAGAACCAGTATCATTTACACCTCTCACTTCCTACCTAACCAGAACCAGTATCCTTTGCACCACTCACCACTTACCTAACCAGAACCAGTATCATTTACACCTCTCACTTCCCATCTAACCAGAACCAGTATCATTTACACCACTCACCTCTTACATAACCAGAACCAGTATCATTTACACCACTC